>CAAKHG010026065.1:15653-36018 GCA_901007715.1 Dactylopterus volitans | reverse complement strand
TTCATGGGATTACAGTAGTACCCAAACAGTCAAAAGAGTTCTTAACGGCAGCACGGAGAAGCAAATGTTTCAGTTTATTATTGGGAAACATCACAAATGTTCGGTATCCTTATTCAGTATCCTTTCATATTGGTTAGAACAGTGGCTTTATCTTGTCTGCAACAAAGGATTCGAGCCAGGTTATAGCGGATGCTTTTGAATATAAATTGATCTATAAGAGCTGCCTTTCACTTTTTTTTTTTGCTCTTTTTTTTATAAAGCAGTGATTATCCCTTAATAGGAGTGTGATGAATGTTTTTCTCAAGTCTCCCAAAGAAGCACACCACTAATCAGATCATCTCTGAAGAAACTGCACCCAGCTAGTAGACCAGCCCTCGTGTTATTTTAAGTCACTCAGAGATTTTCTAGATGTCTAGATTTTCTTTTGTGGCTCCCAGTGTCTTGCTTTTTTTTTTCTTCCCTGTTTTCTTTTCAAGAATTAATGCAGAAACGGTCACATCATAGAGGCTTCCTCTTGGCAGACAGCAAAGGTTCCTTGGTGAGCTGTTGATCTGAACAAAATGTCTCATCTCACTTAGTTCATTTTTCTTTTCTTTTCTTTTCTTTTTGTCATCCCAGATTACAGGGGAAGGATAGAAAAGAGGATTGTGGGAATGGTTTGTTTGAGCTGGATAAACTACCACATTTGCGGAGTGGAGGGTGTTCATGTTTTTACAGTTCATGTGTTTACTTAAGTAGCAGTCAGTGGGTTGCCGGTGGATTTTCTGTCAGTGCGCATGCATTGTGTGCATGGGAAGAATTCAGCTTAACCTTCCATAATGAACGAGAACAAAAAAATAAAATAAAATTGCTTAGCCGCCATACAATCGGGATGGAAGCCCGAGGCCTCTCGAGATTTCACTCAGCATCATCTA
Organism: Dactylopterus volitans; assembly: GCA_901007715.1. Classification (NCBI taxonomy): domain Eukaryota; kingdom Metazoa; phylum Chordata; class Actinopteri; order Syngnathiformes; family Dactylopteridae; genus Dactylopterus; species Dactylopterus volitans. The sequence goes on along the minus strand of CAAKHG010026065.1, from coordinate 35,104 downwards.
CTCCAGTTATGTTCCAACATGCACCTTTGAAAAGACGTTGGCACAGTTTCCACTTTACAGAACTTTTTATCTTTTCTTCTCTTCTTTTTTTTTCCCGACAAACGTTCACAGAGGCTAAAGAAAGCAGAGAGTAAAGCCATCCTGTGGATGTTTCCCATTCATGATGTTTTTAATTGCATCGCAACAGATTGATGTCGCTATTCATTATATTTATTGAGAAAGCGATGAACTATGCATTTTGGTGTTTGTTTATCACTTTTTATTCCTCGGTTTTTAAGTTTTTCTCCTCAGAACTTATAAACAATCATGAGATAGTCTGTCTTCATTCTTTTTTTTTTGTCATCATTGCAATCACTTCACTGTTATGATGATGAATTATGTTTACTAATGTTCACTCGCTTGTTTCTGTTTATCGTATTTTTTATGTATTTAAAAAAAAAAAGCATTTAGAGCATTTTACATACACATAAAGGAAAAAACACATTTGCATTCAGCATTTATTTAAAGCCTGTTCAAAAGGACGGAATTCACTTCATTTGGGATCCAGCGTTTGATCCGCCTGTTGTATTTGCCAATATCGCGACAGCACTGTTACAGTTTAAACACGGCAAAGGCACATTAGACAAACTGGTGCAAAGGTCGATGGCAGCTTGGCTCAGCATGATAGGAAGTCATAATCAATTCCAACAAACAAATTCTGACTCAGAAAAGCCGGCTGACCACCACATCGGGTCCGCGAGCAGCCTTACATGGCTAGCCAGCTGTCAAAACATATTTTCTGCTCACTGTTTTTTAATGCTCGGCAATAAGAGAAAGAAAATATGGACTTGGTGATTCAAGCCTAATAAACGCTGACATTTTATAAATTTTTACTGCATCCATCGAGCTCTCACTAGCAGACACTGGCCACTTAGTCTTTTAACAGCACAGATTTGATAGCGCAATTGATGTGCGGGAGCAGCATGGCACTTAGAGGGGATTGTCACATGAGATCGCGGCTCCCCGTGGAGTTAGTACCAGAGCCTCTGCAAACAGTCACAGAGAATGAAAATATGCACCAATCAGCCATCACATTAAAACTGCTGCATTTTTTTTTCTTTTTTTTTCTTTTTAACCATAGAATATAAAGCGACAGCCCTCCAATAACTTCTCCCTTCAGGAGGAGTTTTATGTTGAATGTTTATTGAATCCGTTGGAGAGAGGTATTGATATACTTTAGTGGTTAATTTTGGTCGTCCCACTCATTTGCATCAGGGTCGCAAAATATTACGGACACCTCCCAGCAAAGCCCAGTACAGTTCAGCAGCATCACGAATGAATAACAAAAACAATCATTAAAATGTGTCAGGGCCTCTCTTAGACGGATTCAGTAAAAAAAATCCCACATAAATCTCCTCCTGAAAGGAGAATTTATTGCGGGGCTGTTGCGTTATACTCTGTGTCAGACATGCAGTGGGTTTTATTATTATGGCTGAGCTGTGTAAAGGAGACGTCGGTGTACGGAAAATCAAACACAAAACTTACATGAAATTAGACAAAATGAATAAGACAGAAGTGCAAGCGCGCCGAATTTTTGTTGACCGTTGGCCATGTAATTTACTTTGCATTTATGGGACCTAAAGTAGAGGCGGGATCGGCTGTGTGCAGTGGGCTCGCGCCAGTTCAAGTCAGACATGGAAAGCAATGTGACGTTTGAACCCACTATCAGATGAAGCAAACACAGTTTGACTGCCATAAGCTCAGGCGTCAAGATGGATGCCACAATGACTTCCTGCTTCAGCGGGCTCTCGCAGCTATTCACTGTCTCGACTCCTGACTCTTTATCTTGGTCCGTCTCACTCCGCCTTGCATAACACTCCTCATACTCCGCCTGAGAGCACCTGAGCTTTCAAGAAAGGACACATTCTGTTTCCACTCACAAAGGCAAAGACGCTCACATCCACTCCAGCTGAGCCCCCCCTTTGCTCACAGTGGCGTTAGCGCTGTCGCTTTCTCCCTCGGCTGTGGAAATAGCCTGATTTCTGATGGCTGGGAACAGACACAGCTCAAATCCACTCGCGCCGTTTGGAAAAAAAACAACAACAACTGAATATCAGTGCTATTTCTTTTTCGGCGGCAGTAGCTGAGAAAGTGAAAAACGTACATGAGCAAATGTTTTGCCGTGGGGCTTTGACAGCACTTAAATGCGTGACGCCTGCCTTGAATTTTGTCACGGGAATCTCATTATCATTGCAGAATCTGAAACAAACTGTTATTATATTGTTTCAACTTAATTCAGACCTTGAATTCAGTTTTTTTTTTTAGTTTTTTTTTTTTGGTGTTGTCATCAGTTGCTGGCATTCTTTGACTGTAAGCCAGAAATTTGGAGGAAAGCCTGCCAAATTAGATAAAGGAGCAGACTTCACTTTAGTATATAAAAGATGGCTTTTGACAATTTCCCCTTAATCTCGGGTCAATAAAATTACTGCCTCAAAAGGTCAATATAACTTTATTTTCCACCTCCATATTATCGTCCAATTACTTCGAAACTAATGAGGAACAATACCACGTCGCCCCACAGTGCAGCTGCGAGAGTCCACATCGAAAAAGGGGTTTTTAAAATGACTGGAATCACGCCCGTCCCTCCGCACATTCTTTCATCTGTACACCCTCCTCCTCCTCCTACTGCGCCTCCTTCTTCCTCAGATATACTTTTCTTCTCTTTTTTTTTTTGCTAATTATCAAATGTGCTGCTTTATTCCTCCAGCAGCTTGTTAAGCTCTCCAGGAGCATAGCTGACCCACTTCACATACTAAACCCTGCTCATGCCTCCTTTCTCTCTCTCTGTCTTTTTTTTTTTTTTTTTTTTTTAGTGGGCTTATCACTGTGCATGAGGCTCATAAACCTGCACCAGGGATACAGTTACAAAGGAAAACAGCAGTGATTGTTGGCGCAAAAATGTTTATGGCTGTGATCCTGCCATACTGCGCGGAAAGCGGATACGTTTCTGTTTGTGTGTGTGTGTGGGGGGGGGGGACTAACAGTTATATTTGTTCTTACGCATGAATCATTCCCAACTTGTCTGTGCTAATTGGTAAGTTGTTTTTAAATAGCAAATATGACTGATGTTCAGTTATTCCCAGACCGAAGCGGTTCTTGGTCTCCTTTTGTGGTTTGAGCTCACCGTTAACAGCAGTTCCGGCGTTGATGAATAGTGCGACATCTACGGGTACAACGACATGCCGACTTTCTCGTGCAAACATTACCTCGCTCTCATGAATTCAAGAGTAAAACTGATGCCGATAGGAATAGTAGGCGCAGGAGTGTGATGAACATGTGCCGCCGGACAAATGGAGGTTGCGTTCCAACGGCAGGGCGCTTCAGCGCTGTTCATCAAATCCTATCGGGATTTTCAGCGCAGTCTGTCAATGATGATTTGTAAAACGCATGAACTTCAATTGTGTCACAAAGGTGGTACATTTAGCCATGTAAATCACAAGTGTGTCATTTTTTTTTTTTTATGACTGCAGTTGCACCTAAAAAGAAATCTGCCATTTTATTTGGGAATCCACATGCAGCTCTTCCAAACTGGTACTGGTCTCTTGCACCCACACTCCGCTTCCCCAACCCCCTCATTACAAACGACATCAATATTTACACATCAAAGCAGATGGAAACAACAGTGCATTCTATTAGCACTGTGGAGTAAATACATGCACCCCTGTCACGCTCAGCTTAGACACAGACAAGACTGGAATACCCGGCACCAATAATGAGCCTGATTCTATACCCAAGTCATCCGCGCCGATGTCGCCCCGAGCTCCGTCTCGATGCCTCCCTCTCTCTGCGAGGGCGACCAGCATGTCCAGCATAACATCAGGCTCAAGCCACCATTAACACAGCTCCCTCTAAAAGCATGGAGCCACTCTGAAAATTTCCATCATTACCTGCTCCGAGGCTCTCTCCTCCGCCCCCCCTTCAGGAAAAAAAAAAAAAAAAAAATCAATAGCATCTGCTGCTGTACAGCTAAGCTCGCCTCCCCGCTGAAGGAGACAAACAGTGGGTGAGCGAAATTGATGAAGCTATTTAGAGCGATGATGATTTCCAAGTTTGCCCGCATTGACCAAACGCTGGAATGAGAGCGACGCGCCGAACTCACGCGCAAGTGTCCTGGCGATTGCATCATCGCCCGTCCACCCTCGTAACTTTCCCGATGAAACAAACATGTGACCAGCCCCCATCGTGCCTTTTGAAACAACGATGAAAGGGCTTCAGCAGCTCCGGGCGTCTGCGCAGAGAGCGCTCGCTTGCACGCCGACGGTAGCCGCGGGCAATTAGCTTTCGTGGCGCAGAACGCCGCGAAAGCTAACAAAGAGGGACGCCCGCGAGAGAGCTGATTGCAAGTTGTCGCGTATTTTCCGTAAATTATCGGAACCCGCCCACGTCGGCTGTCGCGGGCGGCATTTCAACCGTTTTGTTTTTTTTTTGTTTTTTTTTTGTCTCTTCAGCTGTTATCATATATTTAACAGCAACCTGCTAATCAGGAAAGAGCCCCATACTTCCTTCCTTCCCCCCCAGGTGCCTCTGTTTGTCCGCTCGGCGTCTGTGTCTTAGCCCGAATAACCGCGTTTGCGCCGCTGGAGGAAATGTTTGTATATGTCTCTTTATGTTCCAGTGGCCTCATAGGTTTCCGCGCACTGTTGCGAGTCAGTGTGGCCATCATGTTGATGAATTATATATACGTGTGTGCATGTAAGCTTATTTGTCAGACTGCACACCCTTTTTTTTTTTTTTTTTTTTTTTTACCACGTGCACGCCCGTTTGAGGGCGCATTTATTCCGAGATGAATTAATCTATGTATCGAGCGTCTGCTTTGGCACAAGAAAATAACACAGCTCAATTTCCATTTTTATGAACAATCCAGTTACCTCTGCCATGGAGACTGATGGAGAGATGGCCCGCTGGATCAATGTCATCGTGCCTCTGGCATGCCAAAGAGCTTGTCCACAGTGTTGCTGCTTCCCTTCTGCCTGCACACACACACACCCCTTCCCCGACACTCGCTCGCGCACACATATGCACGCGCTCGGTTACTCCATCGCGCAAAAAAAACCCGGTTCCCATCTATTCGCCTTCCTGCCCTCACTATTTCCCACCTATCAGCAGACGGGATGCATTCTGACATTTGACAGGCACATCAGCAATTTTTCTCCCCACCCGCCCCACCCCCTCTCATTTTTTTTTAACAGACAGCGAGCCTGCAGAGACCCCAAAACATAACCTTGAGCTAACTTAACCTTGAGCTAAATGAGCTACTTAACCAGACCCAAGGGATCCCTCTGATATTTGCTGGTCACAGCGTTAGCCACAGGCACTTTAGCTGGGAGAAGAAAAATTAAAAAAAAAAAAAAACCCTCCTTGCAACAGCTCTTGTCGGGAAAACATGCTAAACAGGGCTGGTCACCTTTCGAAACACTAGCTGTTATTATTTTTGTCAGAGTTGCTGCTCACCCACCTACACACACACTCACGCACCATTTCACAGGGGCTTTTATCCAATGTTGTACGAATTGCGAGCAGTGGGAGTGGAAGCACTAACCCTGGCAGCGTTTGTGCTCCTCTCTCCCTATTCAACTAACCAGCACCACTTGGAGCACACAGATGGATAAATCTTTGAGCAGTGGAAGATTAATCAGAAATGATGGTGGCTATTAGACAATGTCAGGCAAATGAAATGTGCCCCCTCAACCCCCTCCCCTACCGCTTCCTCCAAATTCTTGTTGGTGCCAGTGCGAGAGCACAGCTTGCCAAATTAAGCCCCCCTTCTGGATTTTTATGATAAACAGCATGAAGATAGCCTGGCAAAGTCTGTGGATTTGACTTGTCAAAAAGGAAGAATTCACCCCCCGTCACATGTCACGTCCAATAAATGTGAGGCAGAGGTTTTTGTTCCACTCACCCACCGAGGGTCTTAAATATTTGAAAGATGTGAGGCACAAGACAAACATGCTAGCTTTTGTGCGGATGTCATGCAATCTCATGAGCGGGCACCGCTCGCCGAAGCAGCCTTTTGTCTAAGCAAGCCTGCATTTGTGCTTGTTCCAAAAATTCCAGCCTTGTGTAAATATTGTAAACGATTTAGCACGGTGCATTCACATGTCTGTTATTTGCGCGGGGAGCCTGCACAATCAATAACGAGACCATGTTACTCCCTCTGTTTGATCGGCCCCTCTGCTCTGCATATGCCGCAGCCGTTCCGATGCATTCGCAGTCAGCCAGAAGATAAACTGGAGATCCGTCAATGGCCACTGCGAGTGCACACTCTTAAGCAGATGAATATTTTAGTTTGTAAACGGTGAGTTTACCTTGCAGCAGGGGAACAGATTTTCAAATGGCTTATTGCCCCGCAGTTGTGCATATGCTCAAGTAGCTGTTGAGTCCAAAAGTAATGGCTTAAATAAAGCTGCCGCATGCAATAAGCATCACATTGAGGGAATGTGTCCCTATTTGTAGTGCATGCAGTGTCTCTGTGTGTGTATATATATGTATATTTGTGTGTGTATATATATATGTATGTATATATTTATGTATATATAGTGCTTAACAAATCACCCAATGTAAGGTTAGTTATTACTAAAATTACCAAAATCATTTGGTTACTCCACCAGTATGTAGAAGCTCTTTAACCAAAGTAATATTTTTAATGCTAAAATATAATTATCGTTAGCCAAGGATTTTTGAATTTGCTTTTCCATTAAAAACTGAAAAAAATAGGAAATCGGAGTATTATTATTATTTCTTGATTAAGATGTCAAATTGGAGTTATTTACTTGCATTCCTGAACAGAAACATTTGTTTTAGTGGTTGAATGTTATGTTTGATTAATTTCTGACTTCTCAGAGAAGCCTGGTTAGCCAGCTGAAAATGTGGGTGTAAAAAGGTGAATTCAGTTTGAAATTCCTCATTCCTGGTGCACGCACGCACGCACGCACGCACGTATGTATGTATGTATGTATGTATGTATGTATGTATGTATGTATGTGTCTACAGGTGTGTGTATATATATGTATATGTGTATGTGTATATATAACAAATATATATGTGTGTGTGTATATATGTGTGTGTGTGTGTGTGTGTGTGTATTGTGTATATATGTATATGAGATATATATACATATACACATGTATGCATATATATTTTTATACATACATATATTTTCACACACACATATATATATATATACATACATACATATATTTTCACACATACATACATACTTACATACATACATATGTACATATGTTTTCACACATATATATACATACATACATATATTTTCACACATATAGACATACATACATACATACATATATTTTCACAAACATATACATATATACACACACACACACACACACATATATATATCATATATATATGATATATATATATATATATAATATATACACACACACACATATATACCCCTGTATATATGTATATGGAGAGGTTTGTTTCTGAGTGGCAGCAGAGAGTTGCCTGCCTCACCGGGTCCTTTTTCTCGAGATGTCTTGTACTTGAGCTGACTGTTAAACAACAAGCGCTACTGTACATCACTCTGCGGGAACAAAGCCGCGCTCAAAGCTTCCCATCCTGACCTTAAGTCTAGCGCGCGTTTGTGTGCGGAGGCGCGTGCGCGTGTGCACGCAATCCCTGTCTGTGTTCTGTGTGTCTGTGTGTGCGCGCGCGCGTGCACGCGTGTGTTTGCAAGCATGCGTGTGTGTGTGAGAGGGAGAGAGAGTGAGGATAGAGTGCCTGCAGGGGTGTCAGCGGAGGTTTAAGATATTCAGCTTGCTGTCAGTACCGACACATTTCTCCCTCTGCACCACTGCACTGATATGCAAATCCAGCCTCCTCAGAATTCAGAGCACCAGATCAGCTTCAATTTATTCCATTCTGCTCTCTCCCTCTCCCTGCACTCACCCTCCCTCTCTGTTCTCCCTGCTCTCTGTTTCTCTCCTCCTCTCCCCGCTGCCTCCATTCTGTCTTTGGTTTTCTGTTTGTTCTTAGCTGCTCTGCTCATGGCATATGCCCCCAATGAGGGATTGCAGGGAGGTGAGAGGATTTCTACTCAGCAGCTTCAAGTCAAAGCCTAGCGCGAGGAAAAAAAAAAAAAAGGAGGGGGGGGGAAAAAAGGGTTCATTCTTTCAATCTAATAAAAGTACAAGAGGTACAAGATTGCGCGGAGTGTGCGCGTCTCATACTCGGCGTCTGGTGTATTCCCCTTCCCTTGATGTTGCCGAGGGTTGTTTGCATTGTGCGCATGCAACAATGTACCTCGCGCTCCCCTCTTGTTAATTACCAGCGATAGAACAGTGGCGCCTGCATTGCAAGTGGCGAAACACAATTAGTCAATTGCCGAGCCGCTCTCAGAAAGGCTATCTCACCAACACACGGTGTCATCAGTAATCTAGTCTCAGCATAATCTAAATGCCAATGTCTATCCTCTGTGATCCATCCCCAGCCCACACTACATTTACATTCTAATTAGATGTGGCCAAGGCCGCTTTATAAGGACCCTTTTTAATAACACGGCTGTATTCACCTTTTCAGAGTCCCATCGCGGCTGTAAAAAGAAAGAAGAAAAAAAAAGAAAAAAGTGGGCTACACTCTATATTTTGTCCCTTTGACATTGTGGCTACCGAGGATTTAAGTAGCCTTTTAAAGCCATCTGCATTCGGCGTTAGTGTAGCTCGGCGAGAGGTTTTTCTTGTCTCTAGAGATTGAATTGATAATGGAATTGTAAGAAATGGAGATGTGGTGTCAAAGCAGGGAGAACACTACACATGTCATGCTTAATTTGGGCATAAAGGATGTTTAATTGCAGTTTAGTAGGATTATTTTTTTTAACATTTCTTTGATTAGACTCAGCATGTTTTTAACAGACTGCATCCGAGTGTGTTTTTGCTGTTGAATAGTTGAGCCTTAAAATGTCAGAAAATAGTTAAATCCTAAAATGACCAAGTGTGTGGAAATTATGTTAAACCAAAGGCATTTCTTTATTAAAAGAAGATCAACACATTGATAAAACGCAACCATTTTTCAACACCTCACATTTGCTCGCAGCACATTGACATTCAGGCTGACAAAGACATGCATCAAAAGAAAAAATGCCAAGTTTGGAGGCATCTTTAATGCTGTTAGCTTTGACATCATATATCAAAGTCAGACCGTCTTGGTTTTCCTTTGTCGGATTATAATCTTGTTTTAGGTTGGTTTGTTTGGGGTTTTTTTTTTTTTTTTTTGAATAATTCTAAAGACTCCCTGTCAATTTGCTGTGAGTTGGCAGCTTTTCTGGCTTGCCATTGCGCGGCTGGTGGAGAGCCCGTGTTGTGATTTTGGTGACACATTGCTCTAACAAGAAGATGTGATAGAAGCCAATGTGAATGGAATAAAGCGTCTTATGGATGACTGCCCTCATTTTCTCTCTTGTGAACGCTTCCCCGGGTGGCAGGAAGTCTGATCGAGATCATAGCTTCCTCTCATCAGTTGCAATATGTGATATATGTATACCAGCTGAGAAGATGACTGAGAGGATGGGACTAGTATTTTTTTTCTTTCTTTCCTTTTTTTTTTTTTTTTTTATACAAACTGCATAACGATAAGCATATATTGCAAGTTAAATATTTAACTCGCTTGAGTCTCTGTGCTTTGGATTCATACTTACATCCTTGTTTTGCGTTTATTCTCTAATAAATTGTGGCCAAAATCGCGCGGTGTTTTACCGCCTCTTGATGTGCCGTGTTCGCAGCAACCTCTAAACCTTTATTTAGTTAAAGCTGTGCTCATATTAGAGTCCCTTGAATTGGTATCTGTAACTGCTGGAAACTACAAAACCCATGGAGAATTGGTGTATATTGACTTATCCTATCAAGTGCGTTTCTAGCAGCCGCAGGCGGATGTTTTTAGCAACAAAAAATAAATAAATAAATAAATAAATAACTGGTACACTACCTGCCCTGCGCCGACAGCACTCAAATTAGCAACTAGATGAAGCACAGAGGCATTTTCCTTGGGAGTTTATGGAGTCGACAAATGAGCCAAAAACGAGAGCCGGCATTGGACTTAGTCACGTACAGGAGGCTGGAGTGACTGTGCCGTTCCGATACCGCGCGATGGTCTTTATTTATTTAGAAATGAATAGGATTTATCTCAATGAACACTTAATTAGTTTTCCCCCCTTACTTTGCACAGCGCGTTCCAAGTATCGGCGGAGAGGCGCAGTCAAACGTGTGTCAGGGCGCCGCTGTTTTGACCATGATAAACTTGCGTTTACATATTCCACTCATTGAAAAGAGGGGGATTAAGGCAGATCAGAGTTGATACTAGTCCAGATAAAATCCTCCTCATGTCTCTAGTGGAGCGTAAAGTAGGATCCAGTAAGTGAATTAAAAAAAAAAAAAAAAAAAATCCATTTGTCTCATGTAAATAGAGCAGCTGGTCTTTATATTCTCTGCAACGATAGTCGGGATGAAAGACAACATTAATGCGTAGGCACAGCTCTGCGGAGGAATGCTAAAGAGAGACATAACCCGGAGAGATTTCTGGCACATGATCTCACATCATATTTATACTTAAGAGGAGTGACAACAATTTCTTCTTCTCTTTTCTTGTCATCTGCGGCTCTCATGTTGTCTCCAGCTGACATCCCCGCTTTTTCGTGTTAGGTGACACATTAAACTGGAAACCCAGGGAGACAGCGCGATGTGCAAATGATAAAGTAGTAAGTCACAACACATACAGGCACGGTTGATTCAGAAATGCAACGTGGAAGAAAAAAAATCTATTATATATATTGAATCTGCCTCTGATTTTTCCAAAACTTATTTTTTTATCACAACCTATTCCAGCTTTTTCTGGTATGTTGATAGTGGAGGGATGGTGCAAAAAAAAAAAACGGTAACAGAGTAATAGCAATTAAATTGGAGAGTCCACGCAGAGCTCAAATACGGTTTAATAATGCACGCAGTTTTTTGCCTTGTTTTTTTTTTTTCTTTTTTTGAAGAACAAGATGAAACCTTCGCAGGCTCAGCTATAGGATTATCTCCACTCCATCCTTTTAAAGCCGTAAGTGCAAAGTGGAGATAGGCGGTTTTGCCGTTGGCTGTGGTCGCGCAGGGAACCATCGTATCTATAGAGTGGGATCAATATGCGTGTCATGTGGGATACTGAATCGCCTTCTCGCTTTATTGAAACGGGATTGGCCATATCGAATAATGTATGAACTGAACTGACAAGTACTTACAAGGCGTTCTCTATAATTTTAGTATATTTAGTTTTACCAACACGGTCTTGGCCATGGTTATTTGGGAAAGCCTTGCCTCCATTTTGGTGTCGGTGAGCAAAAATCTTTTGTGTTTTTGTTAGTTTTTTGTTCATAATGTAGCTACAGACGTGGGTGATACCTGCTGTTTAGCCATTAGTTTCTATTTCTTATGTAATTCCTGATCCTGTTTGAACGTGCTGGAACATTCTGTGTTCTTTCGATGCCGTCCTCTTTGGTCGACGCACGTTGCATCGACTTAAATCATGTTGTTGCATAAGGATACATTGGCAATTAAGGGGGTAATGCTTAGCTCGCCGCCGAGCTTCCAGTCGCCTCGCTGTGAGCGCGAGACGAGGAGTGATTGGTAAACTGCGCGGCCTCCCTTCGATGATTACCCAGGGCCGCTCAGGTAATCTGCAATTTCTCTGAGGGAACATTTACCTTTGCTCTTCAAAAAGACGCGTGTCAGGCAGCAGCGGCGCGATGGCGGAGCAGGATGCACAACCCTCGTCCTCTATTTCATCCTATTGGATTGGCCCTCAACACCCCCACCTCACACCCCCTTACCCCCCAAACATTACTGAAATGAAGAATTGATGAAATGTAACGTATCACTTCAATAATAAAACACTATGTTCTCATGAAAGGCTTTCTGGGCACTATTCCATGCCATCAGATGATTTATAGTGAGTCCCTCAATGGCTTTGTTGTGATGCTTGAAACACAAAGCGTCCTCTGTGTGTTTGGAGGTTTTTAAGCGGCCACGGCGCCTCCAGCCTTCAGATGACGGCACATCTCTGCCGCTTTGATATCACCTCACGCGGCGCCGGGCCAAAAATTGCCAACACAAATTTTTTAAGAGGCCACAAATGAACCGAGACTCAACAAACATTACTTTTTTTTAAAGCGGTGCAGCCGACCTCCCAGAGAACGTTGAAACATTTATTTCACGTACGACATTCTTGGGCTAACTTCTGGGAAGGAAGGTATCATGTAAAGTTTGCGAATTTGCGTGAAGACAGAAAGAAAGAGCACCGCCAGATCAGTTCCAGCACGATACGCGATATGGGGAACGCCTGGAGAACGAGCGCGAATCCCAGTTTTTGTCCGCAGATGGACTTTGGCCAGTTAAACGTTTCAAAACTAGGGAGGTTTCCTCTGTCATCAGGTCCGTAACAGCCCAAGTATTGACCAGGCTTTGGCAGACCGAGGCTTGGCCCAATTTGATAACGGGGGATGCGTGTTTATTCTTACACACAGAATGGCCGAGAATATTTAATCAATATGTATATGCCGTGTGACGCCGTTATCTAACGCCGTGTGACCTCACATTCGCAATCAGATTGATTCCTGCCATAAGTAATTTTTCATTATAAGTAAACTTTTTTTGGGGAGGTGCGGGGGTGTTAATTATGAGGCGTTTGCTGGTTCCTGATGAGCATTATGCTGCGGCTCCACTTCCCTCAAGTTGCGTTTCAGTTTTTGATACAGATTTACCTCACAGACACTTTTGTTTTTGAGAACCCTCCCCGTGAATTACACATTTACAAGGACTCCATCTTTTGAGAGTTGACCACAACACTTCAAGGCTGACTGGCCAGTCGGTGAGGTGAAGTTTTTTTTTTTTTTATGGCACTCAGAGTCATAGTTTGGAAGCGGCAATTCCGCCTCATCGTCGCTCCATACAAATGCGCGTGCTCGCCATTGTTAGTGTTGACACTGTTACACACGTGTTTGGTTTTTTTTTGTTTGGTTTTTTTATTTATAGCTGCGTCTCTAGTGTCTCCACGCATGTTTTTGGTTAATCACACCGCCGACCGCTGACCTGGCGTGTACACTGCAGTTTGGCTTTCCTGCGGTCTCGCCTGTGCCGGCGATCATTTTCAAAAACGCTGCCGTCTGCATGTGGAACTATTTGAAACCGGTGGCTCAGAACGAAACTGAAGGCTGAAGTGTAAACGGGGGCCACCGCCCCCCCCACCCGCTCCACCATGCTCTACACGGTATTTTAAACTGCCGAACCTCCAGACGTGAGCTTCACGTCTCAGCCTGTGTGGCCATCGCGCAAGTCAAAAGTGTCAATCCAGCAGTCTTAAGCCGGTGAAAAGTTTCTATTCAGTCAGTCATTTAGGGGGGAAATCTTTATCCCCCAACTTCCGAACTTTCTGGAGCTGACGCTGTGGCAGTCGCGCTTCGGTTAACCAGGTGCGTGTTTGAAGGGAAACAGGCAGCGCTCCAAACACTTGGCCCACCCCAACCCCCATTCCACCCCCAACCCCCTCCTTACAAATTCCTCACTCGGCTATTTTTGCCACCCTTGCTGGCTGCTCTGATTGCCGGCGCGCTGGCAACAATTCAGTCGTTGTGCCTCCAGAGAGGAGCGAGACCGAAGCCGCAGACGAGTTCTGAACAAAAAGACGGGACGGATAATCTAGCCGGACGCGCACTCTTCCCTCACCCCGAGTTTGGTTTTCAGTAAATACAAGCTGGTACCAATTACGCACACGCGGGGGATGCCGCGGCGCTGCAATACTTACCCAATTTATGAATCAAAAGGACAAACTGCCTTACCTTTTTTTTTTTTTTTTTTCAAGCATTGTTGTATCTACTTGTCTGCAGGTTCTCAACAGGTTTTTCTTGCTTGAGGTTGCTGCCAGCAGAATGTAGCCAGGCTACTTTTTAATATGTTTGCACATATACTATATATACACCCATCAGCCGTAACATTAAAACCACCGCATGTTTACTATAGAATACAATGCAGCAGCCCTGCAATAAACGATCCCTCCAGGAGGAGTTTTATGTCGTGCTTAACTGATGTGTTTTGAGAGAGGTGTCGACATATTTTAATGATTGTTATCGGGACAGTAATTTCTGGTGTTGTTAAACTGCACTGCACTGAGGCAGCCGAGGGTTCCCGCATTCGCAGACGTACACGAGTGGCGGCTGAGTTATGGGAGAGCGCGTGAAGCTTTTTAGTGTCTAAATATATACCCAACTGTAAGTGGACCAAAATGAACTGGCACTAATGCACGAGGTTTATTTCTCTTTATGGTTTCCCGTTTATTTTGTACTTTTATGACATGAGGGATGCGTTTCAGTTTTGCAGCTGACTGTGACCTATTACCTTTTTATAAAAAAAAAAACGACTCATCTGAGCTCTTACGGTTCGTTCACCATCCGCTTGTTCCGCTAAAAGCTGCAACAGCTATCGCAGGCAGCACTTATCAAACGAGCTGTGACTTGCACAGCCGTTGCAAAATGAAACTGAAAACGGAAATCATGCGTCTGGAAATTTTTGTTGTTTTGTTTTTGACCCTGAAACTGGGGTGCATTCCAAACCACGATCTCCGCATACCGTGAGTTTATACCCAGTAAAAAGTGCTTGATTTACCACCGCTATGATTATATTTCAATCATAGGGTGTCCTGACGCAGGTCAACACAGGTGATATAAGCCTTTTTGTATCGTGCAGTAGGAAAAGAGAAGCTTTGGCGGGTGACGTCTTCTGGGCCAGTTGTCCCCCTGGTAAACACGATGGCCTCTTAGTCGGGGTGTTTTCATCCATGTGCCACTGACATCAGCACACGACTGTCCTCAACAGCGGCGTGTCCCTGTCCGCCGAAGCCTCGCCCAGTCTGGCACGTCGTTTTGATTGAGAACACTGAAACTGCGCTTTCCGTAATCCAACTCCGGCCAGCCTTGCGACTCTCACGTCTGCACTCCCCGCAGCAAAGTTGACAGGACTTTTAATAACGCGTTCTACCTCTCGTCGGGATCGTTTCCATAACGTTGGTCGACATCTACGATAATCTTAGCCTGCAGCGACAGAAACGGGCTTTTTCAGTGGATGGTTGCCCCTCGTCGCAAGGTCGCCACGGTCTCCCTCAATATGGAACGCGCTGATTATTCCGACTGAAATGCATGAGAAAAATTAGGTCAGGTCAAATGAAACGCCAAAGTTCTCCTTTAAAGGGTGCATGAAGCATCAATATATCTAAAAAAAAAAATAAATAAAAACTTTAAACAACATGCAGCCGGCATGTTTCCAGAGGAGAAAATGAAATCGTAATCATATATTTGCATACATTTCAAAACGGGTGTTTCCTTTTGAAGCTCATTGAAGTGAGCGTAGCCGAATAAACCAAAAAAAAGAAAAGGGAGAAAAAAAAAGGAATAAAAAGCAGTAAGAGACTTTTATGGCAGCGGACAGAATCTATGCTCCAGTTGTCACGAGATTCTGGTGGCACTAATCGGCGATCGGCGCGTCCTCGCCGCTCCACATTCGCCCACAGAAAAGCAGCGCCACCTTTTGCTGTCCCCGGCTTGTCAGACGCCGGAGAGCCGGCGAGTTGTGATGAACTGTCATGTGCGTGACTAAACCATCTCAAATGGGTGCTGCTGGTTGGGGGAATCACTCAGCCATTGCAGCCCTTCAGTGTCTGTGAAAACAGCTTCGGGCGGGGAGGTTTGGACAGGCCGGGAGATGAAGAGAGACTGTTTTCTCTTCAGCGGGGAGCATGGTGGAATCTTCTCCCTAACCAAACAGCATACCAACCCCGAGTCTCTAACAGCACCTTCTCTATCCACTTGAAAATTCACCGGCTCGGCAGCACAGGAAGGGAATGTAAATTAGGTGTGACTAACAGCAAGATGGGAATCCAGGCAGTTACTCCCCTCCTCTCTCGCTGTTCTCCTCTGGCTTGCGAGGGGTTTTGTACACATCCACCTTCCTGCAGTGCTCGAGGCTGTCAGCTTGGTTTCAAGTGCGGAGTAACTTCAGTTGGAGGAATGCTAAGCTGAAGGCAGATAAGAGCAGGAATACAGAAACGGGGCTGCTGCGCGGCAGCGCTGCTGCTCGGCTGAAGTCAGGAGACCCAAAAAAACCTATTATGTTGATTTAGATTTGTTTCATATGAAATTATCGGACCGCTGCTGCGGCTCCTGAAATATGGGAACGTCTTCATTAGATTTATAGGAGAGAATTGAGATGTTTGGACCTGTGCGAGCTTTTTTTAATATGAACAGCGCTTAACAGATTTAGTAGACCAACACCCAGTGTAAGGTCTATGCCACAGCTGCCCTAAATCAGCGCTACCAAAATTATTATTTTTTTGTGTCTGTTATGGTTAATCCACCAGTATGAAGAAGCTCTTGAACCAAAGTGACATCAATCCTTAAATATAATTGTTGCTGTCCATGAATTTTTGAATTTTCTGTTAAACAAAAAGAGGGTAAAAAAAAAAAAGGTAAAGCACGTTTATTATTTCTTAGATTAAGATGTCAAATTATGCTTACTCATTTGCATTTCTGAACAGAAAAATTACGTTTGAGTGGTTGAATGTTATGCTTCATTAATTTTTTTTTTTTTAATTAATTTCTGAAGCCCAGAGAGCCAGCTCAAATTTGGGTATAAAAAGGTGAATTCAGTTTAAAATTCTTCATTCCTGTACAGACTACCGAGAGAGCAGAGAATATTCTGGGGCTGTTGATCTCCATCATTGCTGCAGAACTATTAACTAACACCACTTACATGGCAGGTGCGCCGGGTTCCTTACGAGGAGCCCGGGTACTGCAGTTTGCCGCGTCAGTCAATCCCTCCTGCATCATTTTGGTGCCTCAAATAGTCCTTAAGCGTGTTGTAGTAGATCCAAGAGTCTTCCCCAAGAAATGCCAGACAAGCGGTTTTGAATTAAACATCTCAACGTGTATCGTGGAATGTTTGCTTCACGGCCAAATACTGTCAGGCTAACGATATTCTGCCAGATTCCGCTGATACTAAATTCACAAACATTAGCATGCTAACGAGGACCTGAGTCGAATAAAAGCATTGCAGGCTGCAGATGATAGAGTGACAAAGTGGTGAAGTGTATGTTTCATCACGTAAAGAAGCAGATGTCAGCTGTCAAAATATTATGTCAGAGGTTATTATTTTTGGCTTACCCGGCGTCCCCGCGGTTCCGCTGTGCTGAGACGAGCGGCGCAGCCGCATGAAACTTCACTTTATCATCCGCGTCGGTGATTTGTCTTGCGACGCGAGAATTTGCCGCGAAATGCGACGGCGACGACATCTGGTTTGCTTGCAAGACTCATGACTGCGTGGATAATGTTTTGAGACAGATAAAAGAAAGTAGCATTTTAAAAATGGCTGATCCACATTGCACGGCAGCTCGCTGCGCCCGCTCAAAGGACGGTGGCACCGTCGTTGTGGGCACGTTAGCTTGCTTACAGTAGCGTTTAGCAAATAAAAAAAACAAATACAGCAGCGTGCCTGATGGAGGCCCTCAGCTGTGCGGACTTCAAATGCTCATCGGAAAAGTTCCTCTTCAGCTAGGACCCGTGTGTCTTTTGAAGATTTGAGGACCTGGACAGCAGCTCTTATCCTGATCAGAGAGTCATAACGTGCGATTAAATTTGTCTTTACAGCCGCGTTGACGGCGAAGACGTGTGGTTATGAAACTTTTACGTTCCTGGTAAGTGAATAATTGCAGCTGTGGTGAAAGCAGAGTGTGCAGTCTATAATGTGGCCAGGCATTATTTTTACATGATTAGAGGACTGTACGGCCGCGTTTGTGACGTCGCGTCTACGATCCTAGTTTATGCCCACATATGGAAGCCAGGCTGGTTTGTATGTTTTATGCACAACTTCGACATAAGACAAAGGGAGTCCTCCTTATGTCTCTGCATCGCTTCGCCCGTTCTGTGCTGGCGTCACAGCTTTAAGATCCGGCGGAGCCAATCAGACGATCGCTTTTTAGGCGCCACGCAGCGGCGCGGGACGTGACGGCGAAGGCAGGACCCGGGGCATGTAGGTCCGGCTTTGGTCTGCGCCGACCCCAGTCTCGCGCCGAGCGAGCGGCGCCTCAGAAACGAGGCGGCGCGTCCGCCGGTTCAGACGAGCTTCCGCACAAAGTGCATTAGCAGAAACCATTTCCGAGGCCCTGCGTCTCTCCCCCTGTCTGCCTGTTCTTTGACACTGGATTTTAAACGCTGCAGCTTAGTTTTCGACTGTTAGCGCTCCCTCTCCTCGAAGCTCTTTCTACTCTCCAGGCAGCACACTTGTGATAGACTCTGCATTAGTTATTGTGGGCGACCGGTGGGAATCACTGTAACAGATACCTGCGAAGGTGTTTAATTCAGCCGGAGAGCGAGTGGAGGAGGGAGTGGAGGGAGTTGGGGGGGTGGGGGAAGGGCTCCACTTTTCCCTTTTCTTCTCTCTGTCATCATTTGCAGGCATGGAGTCAATTCCTCATGTCAAAGTGTGTAATAAGAAGGTGTATCAACATGTGGTTTGAGTGCAGTTTGAGTCTATGCATATCTGTGCGAGGTTTATTATCCTCGTGCTGTGGGACTGGTGTGTAATGAAAGGGTGGAATGCAAAATTCAGCCTTTTCATTTTTTTTCTTTTTTTTTTTTTGTGTTGCGTAGGCAGCCACTCTCGCAGAAAGAGGGAAGCGGCGACCGGCCAATTATTCTTGTGATTATTTTTGCAAGCCGGCTGATGGTCCCTGCATAGTATTGATGTCAGTGAGAATGTCAATGGACCTCTGCTTCAGTCTAATAAATACTGCTTGCACTGCTGCCCTTGGATTTTCAGGAGACTGCGCGAGTGTGTGTGTGTGTGTGTGTGTGCCTGTGTGCCTGTGTGCTCTCCACCGGCGATGAGCTTTGCTCTGCCGTTACGTGTAATATGGCAGTTGCATGCACGCAGCCTCATTGCAGGGGAGAGTTATTCATGTCTGGGAGCATCTGTGTGGCTTGAATACGTGTGTGTGTTTGAGAGTGCGCGTTTGTGTGTGTGCACGCTTGTGTGTGTGTGTGTGTGTGTGTGTGTGTTACGGCTTTTCATGATGGAGAGCCGGCCCTCTGCAGACAAGCTGTGCTGATTTTATGGGCCTCCTCCCCGGCTCTAGCATGTGGGTAATAAACCTCTCTCCAGCAATCTCCAAACAGTGCAGCAATCAATGGGAAATTATCTCAGCCAATCGATGGGCCGGCCTTTCTATTCCTCTCTCTCTCGCTCTCTCTCTCTCTCTCTCTCTCTCTCTCTCTCTCTCTCTCTCTCTCTCCACAACAGCTCTCCTCCTATCTGTAACCCTTTCTCCCTCCATCCCCCCGCCTCCCCCCCCTCGCTCTGTCCCTCACCTTC
>CAAKHG010026064.1:0-22397 GCA_901007715.1 Dactylopterus volitans | reverse complement strand
ATTGTCCAGCAGACATCTAGAGATGATGGTGTCTAGGAAGACTTCATGGGCAGCGATGATGTGGTCCAGGTCCTGAGCTTGCTGCACTTTGTTCCACAGCTCATCCCAGGAGCACTCCAACACCTACACACACACACACACACACACACACACTTCCAGAGTTAAATGGGAACGTTATTGCCCCCGTCATTAAAAAAAAAAAAAAAAAAAATCAGATATGGCGATGGCGTCTCTCTGTCCGCACGCCGTGTTTATCTTGAAATCCGTCTGGGCAAAGACATTTTCCCCAACATGCTGAATTAACAATAGGAACCCGCATTTAAATCAAGCTGCCTCAAAGAGCTGCTGACACACCTAAAACAACCCCATCAGCCCGACTTTGAGTGGAGGGCGTCACGTTGGCACAAATGCAGCTACAGACTTTAGCCAATGTGCATCCTCTAAATGATGTTTGTGGTCTTCTTTATTTCTTCATTTAGTCCCCAAGGCCACGCCGAGCGCTGGGCTGCTCTTTAAAAAGGACGCAGGTAATTGCCGCTGAACCAGCAACCTTCCGCCATCGAGTCACAGATGTAACAAGGCTCCGGTTGATTCAGTAAATCAGGCGCAACCTCGAGTGACGCGGCGCCGCATTTCGCAGACGCAGCGCGTTGCAGACGCGGCACGTTGGCCTTCCCGGTGTAATTGCTACCTTTTTACAGCCCCTGATTGTGGCAGCCGTGCTAATGGTCTGACCTCGAAGGTGATGTAGTACTGCATTTGGTGGATGAAGTGGACCATCTCGGATGCCAGGATGTGACACTGGTGCAGCACGCCGGACAATTCTGGAGGGGAGAAAATAAATAAATAAAGCGGGTGAACTTCCAACAATAACATCAGCAAAACACACTGTCACAAACACAGAAATTACAGATCTGTCAGAAAATAGTGTGAGTTTTGTGAACCCCCATCTATGGAATTACTGTTATTTATATGTATATAACACTGAACAAATTAAAATATACTTCCAGTTTTAAAATCACATTTAAAATCAGAGGAAACTTAAAAAAAACAGGAAAAGGACATTAAAAGCAGGACAGCAGAATCAAAGATTCAATTACAAAAAAAAACTTGTGTAACTTGGGTATTCTGTGTGCCTGTGTGTGTGTGTGTGTGTGTGTGTGTGTGTGTGTGTGTGTGTGTGTGTGTGTGTGTCTGTGTGTCTGTGTGTTTACGTACCAGGCATAGTTTTGAGCAGCTTTGCATTACACATCTGTCCCTTCCAGATGTCAGTGAGTGTGTACTCCATCCTCTTCGCCCTCCACAGGAAATTAAACACACGCAGGTAGTGGCCCATGCATTCCCTTGTAAATACCTGTAACACACAAATATTCATATACACAGAGTATATGAACGCAGCAGCAACAAGTGGTCCCGCACATATGACTGCATGTATGTGTGTGTGTGTGTGTCTGTGTGTGTGTGTGTTACCGTAGCGATGGGTCCATCAACGTGGTAGTCTAGGCTGAAAACATCCCAGCCTGTATCACCAGGAGACACCTGGAGGCAAAAGAGATAAAGGCATGCTCAGGTCAGACGAGCGTTACAGCGCCCCCTGTTGATGCATAAGAACCCTTAACCTTAGTTCATCACCATGTTAAATTTTACTTGACTGAACAAAATCATTTTGGAGGATTTAATTGTTTTCCCTTCTGAGGATATCTTCATTAAAAGGGCGTTCACAGACACACACATACACACACACACACACTACCTCAAGCAGCCGCACATCCAACCTCTTGAGGATCTCTGCGTTGTCAAACTGGGCGTTGGTGGCTCTCACTGCCGTCTCCAAGATGCCAGTCAGGTTGTGCTGGTACAGAGTGGTGGCGGGTCTCGCCAGCTCCGGTCTGCCACACAAACATGGAGATGGAACGTTACAGCCTCAACGTCCTTTTAATATTTGAACAACATGTCCGGATTGTTAATCCGTGCAAACAACGAGTGCGTGTTGCCAACTTGAGCAGGTCCATGAGGTGCCTGATGAAGTCTCCCTGGCCCAGCAGCAGGTATCTCCTCATGGCTTGAAGGTGCTCCAGCAGCAGGTAGTTGTGGTTGAGAACGTCCAGCAGGTATTTGCTGGTGTCAAAGTAGGCGGCGTCGATCTTCTCCTGAAACGCCCCCTCCAGGTCAGACAGCAGCTCTGCAGCTGAAAAACAGAAACAGAAACTGAAAAATGCCTCGCACTGTTTTTTGTTTTGTCCCTTGAAAGTTAGATTTTGGGGCTCCAGTGGCCCCACGTTCATTCTGGACTTGTACACGTGCACCTCTACTTCCCCTTGGAAACACTGAGAAAATTCTCCATCTCACTATCCGCACCGATGTTAAAATCACAGTTACAAAACTGTAACTTCATATTTAATCGCCAATTGATGAGCATCACTTTCTTTGGTGCAGGTTCTTTCGTCCTCACAGGTTTTAACCAAATTCCAAAAGAGCTGGTTGCCTTCAGGTCCCAGTAGACCTGGACAGGCCTGTATAAAGGCGGGAAGAGAGCGTGACGCCCTTCAACGGACACAATAAAAGCTCCAGATCAAACTGGTAGGACGAAGTGCTGCAGTCTGGATCGATAGAACATAACTAAGTATACTAAGTATACTTCTCTCTTCGTGGTCAAAAGAGAGGACAAGGCCAATGAGCGGTAAGAGCATCGATCACTGCCAGTCCACGGGACTGCGTCAATACGACATCAATATGATGATGAGGGAACAAAAAGGCTCCTTATTGGTCGGTCAATGATTGTACACTAACAGCGATTAAAAACGCTGCACCTTCTACAAATAAAACTGGTACGAGATGCAGCGAGGTGATGGGACTCCTACCATCTTTGGGCGTGTCTGCGGACTTGGACGCTGGTGTGATTTTGCCCGGCGGCGTTCTGTCATGACAGACCTGATGCAGGAAGTTGATTGACTTCCCGATCAGCAGGACCTTAAGGAGAGAGAATGAGCTGATGTGACCACGAGCAAAAACAACAGCCTGCAGATAATGAAGCATCACAAGGACAAAAAGGTCAATTAATAACATTTAGCCCTTAAAAAAAATGTTCTTTTTCACTGTGCTTGAATAAACCCTGGTGTGGTAATAATTTTAGATTTTCTAAATAGGCATGCGTGCGCGTACCTTGCGGGCCTGGTCCATGGTGATGAATGAAGGTATCATTGACTTCCTGAGGGAGTACTTGTCGTGCCACAGACGATCCGTCTTTACGTTGGGATCTGATGCAACAAAGAACTGCACACACACACACACACACACACGCAGCGCACACAGTTCAATACGCCAGTGAAGGACTTGACTGATATTACTGTGGAAAGACGTTAGCTTAAATGGATTTTGAGGAGACTTCCAGACATCATTGGTCACATGACAGCGGGAGCCTCTACCGGCTTTCTAAAGTGCGCTCTGTTCACTGGGCTCCTTGCATGCTGATGCATTTCTGAACCCATTCCAGCTGTCAGACGGACCATAAATCCGTCTCCGCAAAAAAACGCCATTAGCTGACATGACGCTATTTTTTTTTTTGAACTTCAGTTTTAATATATAGAAAGAACGCAAAACATGAAAACTTTTTACATTTAGGTGAAGCGGAAAAGGTGGTGGTAGAGACGTGACCGAGCACAGCGGAAACCGATTTTAGCCAATAAATGACGACTTTCAAATCGTTAAATCATGTGACTCTTGACCTTATTCGTTCAAAAACTCTCCATTGGGTTTTCTCCTTTATGACATCTCGTTATGATGTCTTCCTTGCAGCGGCATAGTGACGTATCTTAATGAACCATCTCCAAATGTGTGCACTTTTGGATGTAATAGCACATAAATTTAGCATTTTAATGAAACCTGGGATGCACTTAGAAGTAAAGTATCTGTAGCTGATGTGGCCCTTTTTTTTCTTTTTTTTTTAACAATTTTAGTAAGAATCTATTTCTATCAGGGTGAACAATTTCTTGATCTGCTTGATCTACAAAATGTATTAACGTGTGTAATCAATCACACGGGGAAAAACCTTCCACGCTTCAAAAACCACTCGCACCATGACAAGTGACTGCAGGCAATAAATAAGAAATGAACTGTTTTGTACATAAAGATAAAACGTGACTTGTTTTAAGGGCGCGCGTCGCCCCGCGTAATTGGCCGATCTGGACGGTGCAATAACTTCACGTCAGCAGTTTGGGCTGGAGCGCGGTGATCAGTAATGGCGAAAGCTGGATACATAAATAGTGAGAGCGCCGGAGTGGAAGGGCGGGGAGAGGCAGAGGGGGAAGCATCCATCACAGCGCTCTCGATTACACCGCTCTCATCTGCCCTCATGTGAGACGCCGTCTTCTCTTCTCCATTATCTCCTCTCTCACTGCAGTCAGTCATTCATGCTGGCTTCTCCACTAACGGCTTTACGCGTCTCGTGTAACCAGACACTGGACTAAATCAGGTTTGTTTTGGTGCATGATGTTCATTTGGATGGGCGGAGAGCGGAGTGTGCGCTTACCTCGTGGTAGGTGTCTTCTAGCTCGCCATCATAGATCCACCGATACAGGAAGTTGAGGATGGGGTGCGACACCAGGCTGAGGATGTGCTGGACCAGCGCTCTCATCTGCGGGTCTCCCGTTTTCCCGTAAGCGTGGACCGCTGAGGCCAGCTCGCCTCCCTTGCGACCTGAGTGGGGTGGAAAAGCGGTGAACGGACGTCACGGGTCAACCGTCGCTGAAACCCGACGCCAGGTGTGGGAACCCACCGGCCTACCTTGGCAGAAGTCGACGAGGGCGGCCAGTGTTTTGAGCCGCACCTTGGGGTCGTACATCCAAACCAGGAGCCTCCTGAGAGTCAAGCTGGTGTCCGGGCAAATGTTCACGCCCTGGTCGTCCTCCACCTGCAGCTACAACACGCACATTCATGTCAACGCCAAACAAGGGCAGGCGGTGGAAGAAAGGAGAGGCTGCAGTCTTCCGGCATCTGGTTAATATGATTGGCTGCATGGAGACTTTATGGCGGTAACAATGCAGACGGGTTCAATGGCCTGGGCAGGCACCACTGCTGTTACCTGGGAGTGGAGGACAGACAGGAGCCTGTAGTATTCCTTCAGCTCCTGGTGCAGTGATGCACAGAAGCTCTGATCGGAGGAGGATCAAAGAAGATGACAAAAAAAAATACTTGTTACATAAAAAAGAAACAATCCTCCCTGTATGATTCAGACAGATCACACACACACACACACGCACACACACACGCGCGCGCACATGCACACACACCTGTCCAACCAGCCCAAATGCCCGGTCGAGGCTTCTGGCGTCGGTGTACTTCCGCACTTTGTTGTGCAGCCATCCAAGCTCAGCCAGTCTGCTGCTGGTGTCCCTCAGGGACTTGCACAGCGCCACCTAGTGAGACAAGTGCACGCCACAACGCATAATATTAATTCATCCACTTTGTTGTTTAATAATTTTGCAGTGATACATTTAGGATACCATGGAAGCATTTTGGTGTTAAAAAGCAGACACAAACTGTCCTGATGCCTTTACTATAAACTCTATTGTTCCATCAGTCAGATGATTTCATTATATTGAGGTTCATTTTTTCAAAATAAAAGTGCTGCATAGTGCATTTATCACAGAGTAGGAAAACCTTGCTCTAAGAGCAGTTACAGCAGGTAGTTTCATATTAGGGGTTGGAGGAAAAAAATCCATTCTTAGATGCGTCCAGATGCGGACGTGGACAATTCGGAATCGATTTGCAAGTGTCAAAAATCAATTTTCTAACTGTTAATTGATAACATAATGTTGACGGAGCGCAAAAGGCGGAGGTCCGAGGAGGGGCAGAAGTGCAGCTGATGGCGTGGCGCCCTCCGCATTAAAAGCCTGCGCATGGAAGCACTTGGGCTTCTATGAAGTTCAGGGGGAAAAGGAGTTGGACGAGAGCCACAGTATGACAGCCGTGTCAAAATAAACTCAGATATGTTGCTCTATCGCAGCTTTTACTGCCAAGCACCTGCGTCCGTGTGCAAGTGGTTGACAGCCACAGCTTTCAGGCTGTGTTGCAGGAACGTCCCATCCGGGAAGACATTTTGCAGACCCAGCGATGCCAATATTGTACAACACCAAACTCTAAGTCCCGGAATGACTGAGGAGAGCGAGTACAAGGGCTGGAACGTGTGATGATCGACAATCCTTTGATCGGATTGTGAGACGCCTAGAAATTCCCACCCTTATTTCATATTTTGTTCAACAGGATTTTGCAATTTGCAGATGATATTTGGAACCCTTCAATGTGGCCATTTTCACCTGGCGGATAGCATGGCGGAGACAAGTCAACGCCGTGTGCACCGAGGCACGAGATATAAATTTTTTTTTCGGCCATTCATCTGTCACGAACGGCAGCTTAAATTGGACGGTGCGAATTGAGGCTCCCTCGAGTTTACAATGAGGAACAGCAGTGTGGATCTCTGAGGGGAGGAAGCTTTCGAGAGGAGCTCTTCATCTTCAGTTTTTATGGTCATGTGACGTCCATCAACAGCAGCCACAGCCAGCTTTGTGGTAGGCAATAATGAAAATGAAAGAAAAATAAGCTGAAGATGGGTCCTCTTAGGCAAATGCTCCAGTCCAGTATATTTGCACCCTAAATGTGTTGCCTTTTGAATTTTTTGTTACATATTATATAATGTATTGGAGTATCATTGACCATATCTGCCAACAGTTCTCGAAAAAAATGTGCAAATTTCTTGAAAACTATAGCAAAGAGGCTCTTATGTGCGGTTTTTAATAAAATGCTTCGCTTCACCCTCCTCACCAAAACAACAACCTCTTAACTTGAGGGAGTCGGGCGCAACTACTTTCAATGCAGCCCAACAAACCTTGTCAACATCGGTGAGTATGGAGAGCGAATCTAAGCTGCTGACGCCGAGGTGTTCACATGGATGAACGCAAACCTCACCGTGGAAGCTCTTACGTCACAGAGCTTCCTGTAATTTACGTAATGCCTCCACTAAAACTGGCGTGGCCTCCTTGCGGCAGCTAATTTGTTTTCCAGCAGGAGAGGAGTTCGCATTAAATTGTCAACTGTTAAATAAAGCCTCCTCTCCAGAGAGCTTCACGGTGATGTTAAGTGGCCATTAAAAAAAAAATAAAAGTTCTAAAATATCTCTGTCCTTGACTGATCCATCCTGGGTCTCGGTGGCTCCTTCTCCACCAACAGCCTATGTTTAGCAATGCCGGGGCAGGTTACAGGCATTTCTAATGATAATATGAGAGAGTGGAGGAGGAGGAGGAGCATAAAAGAAATTGACGGAGTAACAAGAAAAGAGGGGTCGATGTGGCTCGGAGCCCGAGAGCTTCTTATTGATCTGTTGAATCTTTCCGATCAACTATTGTCTTGATATCAAATCACCTCCCCTGGATGTCTGGCGGATTTTACCGCGTGGAATGAGGCCGACCTGATATCTGTACTGTCGGGTGACTCTGGCTAATGTGTTTGACCTGCTGATCAGTCTATTTAAGGCTCGACACAGCTGGAGGCAGGTTCAGGTACCTTGCTGTCTATTTTGTAGCAGTTATCCTGGGCGCTCATCTTGATGAACTTGCCATCGATTCCCTGGAAGACGTAGAGGATGTCCCGCACCAGCGCCGCCTCGCTCACCTCCCCTGCACCGGCGCGGGGCGACCGCATTAAAATGACAAGAGACAGAGGATTTATGTTTGGGATGCCGAGAACGCAGCCGGACTGAAAATGGGAGTCAAAGAAAGACTGTTTATTCAATCAGACGTGCAGATCGGTCTGGAGCCTGCACTGCACACTGGACTCACCAGCCGGATCACCATCACGGCGAGGACGCACCATTCTGGCAGAGGGAGCTGCAGGTCCGAGGGGAGGGCGAGTGGCGAGCGGGGCCAGGGAGGAAGGGGAGGAGCTTACGGGAAGAGCCCAGGCTAGCCGGGAGCCCAGAGGCTGACCGCCTCCGGCCGCAGATTGAGGAGGTTGACTGCAACACACAAATTAATCTCCTAAAAAAAACTGGCCACGATGCAGCCGATATTATTCATCTCTAACACACTTTGATGCTATCAACTATATCAACAGTCCTGCACTTCATTGTGAGCGTTCATAAATGGAAAATCATAAATACAGAAGGTACCATTCGCATCAAAAACTGCTTCAGCGTTTTCAAGCAATTGTTTGTCGGTGAAAACAACCAAAAAAATGGTGTAATTCATGCTAAGAAATGCTGTTTGTAGTCAGACTGTTAATTTATGCTAATTGGTGGTGTGTTTTTGCAGTTTAGCTTCCTGGTCCAATCTGTGCAACACCAAGAACATCACATGCAAAAACACAAATTCAGTTATTTAAAATTTAAAAAAAAAAAAAAAGCATATCCAAAGAACATGTTTGCACAATTTAAGCACAAATAAAAGTTTTTCTTCCTGAGTATTCAAGGAACTTTGGCGTGTTTTTGCAGCAGATTGGCTCTTTCACCACTAAGAAGTGAGCCCAGACAGCTAAATGGTTGTTTGGATTTAAAGGTCTCATGCATCATTGATAAGGATACGTGGAATTAAATGGTCTTTTGATGCCTCATAAAACACATTTGTAAGAGGTCTGGCGGAGACAAGTTCATTTCCTGGTGCTAATTGAGTGGTTTTACTGGAAGTATCCAGTATCAAACCTGCTAAAACAGCATTCAAATGTGGCTCTTCTAAGTTGTAAGATTTCATCAACTAATTACTGAACAGTTATAAATCAGTATTTTTAGAAAGATTCAGTTCTGCTAACCAGAGTGCTTGTGTGCACGTTCACGTGAATATACCGACCCAGCAAGCAGTGACTGTGGAGTCGGCGTGGGTCCGTTGAGCGTGTAGACTCCCAGACTGGAGATCCCGCTGGTCCCCATGCTGGCTGACAGGCCGGCACCCCTCTCCCCGTAGCCGAGCGCCAGACTCTGGGGCCGGGTGCAATAGAACGGGGTGGAGTGGGCGTCCCTGGGAAGGGCCTGTGCAAACAGCGCCCCATAATTTCCAACCTGGGGTGGACAGAGCGAGAGAGGCGGCGTCACACCGCTGTTCTCGGTTGGACACTTCAATGATCAGAAAGTGCTTTACACAGAAGGAACAAAGCAAATGGTTGACAAATCGAAGCTTAATCTTATTCGAGCAAACTTAATTTGAAATGTATTCGGCGTTTTGACCTGTAGGCGTGTAAGTGGCAGCTTTCCAAACGGCAACGTGCAGTTCTGTGTCTCTGTGTGTGTGTGTGTGTGTGTGCTCCGACTGCCAGAAACGACCCCGTTGGTCAACTTTCAGGGAAATTTTTGGTGGCGAAATGAGCGCCTACTCTGTGGCTGGTACTTCTGAGTAGCAGGGCTCAGTGCTGATTGGTCCTGATTGGACTAATGAGTCGATGTCCTCGGGCAAACGAGAGTGCCAAGCTCAACTCAGCCGCAGCAACTCAAACTGGAGAGGACCAAGAAGGTCGCTGCGTTGCGGTTGGTTTCGCTCCGTTTTGCTCCTCTGCTTCTTATTTGTCTCGCGTCTGTGCGCTTGGGAACTTGCGTCGCTTTGCGAGCGGCGACATCATGACATATCATCTCGTGAGCCCGGATGAGGCTACGCTGTCATGGAAACAAGGAGGCAGAAAGGTCAGAGTGGGAGGACATTCCGGTAAATGCTTATGCCACCTGAGGATTACCCTGACTTCAACCGCCTTTTGACACCATGTGCGTGTGTGCGCGTGTGTGTGTGTGTGTGTGTGCGTAGGCGCATGTCTCCTTCACCCTGCTGGACGGTTTACGGGGGTCTTCAGAGAGGCTGAGCAGCAGGTAGAGAACAGACCAGCGATGCTTCAGAACCCCCTGCCGAGCAGAGAAACACAACACCCCATTAACAAACATCATCAAAATCCACTACAGCCGCGGCAGCGCGAGCTCCTCTAATGCCGTTCATGTATAAATAATACGATCAATACCGCACTGTCTGCTTTGGAACCGATTTAAAAGGAGACCTTTTGATCCGCCGACAAAACGAGTGCGCGCGAATATTCCGCGTCTTGGGTCAATTGGGGCGACTGCTCCTGATGGTCTTAGCGCGGAAAACAAAAGGAACCACCGACCTGCGTTTGAAGTTTTCGATGCAGCTCTGAGAACAAAGCGGCGTCCGCTTCCCTCCGCTGCTTCAGCACTGCAACAGCATCGAGAAAAGAAAAGAAAAAAAAACATCCTTCAGTCAGGGGAATTCCTCAAAATGTCCAGCGCCATTAACTTGTTACACTGATGAAAGAGGTTGGGATATTCCTGCAACTCCCTGCGGGACCACCAAAGGTTTTAAAAAACACAAGATTTCCAAACCTACTGTGGACATTCGTGGCCGTTTAAGCGCCAGTGACCAAAACGTGTTACAGCGGCAGATGAAACCTTCTAAAATACGAACGTCCGCCTGAACACCTGAGATGAATCAACATTTGGTGCAGTTAATTGATGCGCTATTTTCGGTGTTCCGCATCAGAGCTTGGATCAATGCTCCCCCGATAACACCTTGGCTACTAAGAAGGTCCACTGGCATTTGTTGTTGTTGTGGTGCAATATATATATATATATATACATTTTTTACTTTTTCGTGTGGAGTGGATCCTAAATAAAAAATAAAGTGCATAAAGGGGTATATTTGTCAGTTGGATCGGGGAAAATAGCACAGAGACTAAATGCAGCGGCATCCTGCGTCCTCACCTCTGTCACTGAGAGCGCGAGCGTGTCGGCGGACGGTATCTGAACGGCACTTACGTTCCTTCTTGATCTTCTCTGACACCAGGAACTCATCCCGTTCAATGGTGGGAGCGTAGTTGCTGCCAATGACTCGCACGGCATACTGGAACTGGTGGGCGACTTCGGCTGGATGGGACAAACGAGCAGAGATGACTGAAGGTCGTGGCGCCGTGGTGACGGTGGTTCGCCCCCGTTAACCTGCCGCTACCTTCACTTGCCTCGAAAGGTTGCAGTGTCATGGTACTTTTCAACTACATGGTACTGGACCTACTGTACTCCACTCTACTCCACTCGCCTTTGGCACTTTTCTGGGGGTCGATTTCTATTAGAAGATAGTACCGCCTCAGTGGTAGTGGAGAAGGCACCATAACTGGTCACCACAGCGACGCAGTGTAAAAACTGCTGTGAAGTCATCTTCAGTGCGACATAGAAATGTCCCGAGCGGCAGAGAGAGAGAGAGAGATAAGACGATAAGAGGAAGAAACTGAAAGAAACAATGGATGATATCGACGGAACGGTGGTCTTGGTTCTCGGCGTGTGGCCGTTTCTCACAGCGGGGGAGTTTGGTTGTTTAAAAATGGCGGGCATGGCCTTTGCGCTGTTCAGGGTGTTCCGTGTGTGTGCCCTGCGTCGATGACGCGGTGGCGATTCTCTCTGACCAATCGGTGGCCCGCAGGGTTTTCACGTCACCTCATTAGTACCTGCTCGGCCTTTTGTGGAACCCCAGAAGAGCGGCCACTAAAAAAAGTGGTGCCTGGCACCTTTCGCCCAATCGAAAAAAGTAAGAGGAGAGTAGAATAGAATAGAGTGGAGCCGGTACGGTAGGGAAAGAGCGCCACATCATGAGGCGACGTGCCGGCGTGGGATGAGCTGCTGCTTGGGCGAAGGGCTCCGACCGAAGGGCGGACGGAACACATCCGGATGTGTTCAGATAAATGACGCCCGGTCAGAATGGCCAAAAAGCGCCTGGCTCTTCGTTATCGAGCTTCGCACCCACTCTTCGACTGAAGAGTGGGTGATCGGACTCTTATTACGGGTGATTTTCTGGGCGCATTCACTCTGTACGTGTTTCAAATCTTGTCATTTTTCTTCTGTGCTTTTTTTTTTCTCTCCAGTCAGTTACTTATCAAGATGTTGTGCTTCATGAGGAAACGTTGGGATCTCAGCATTTTTTTCTCTGCCGGGACATCACACCAATCTGCGCTGTGTCTCTAATGTCTGTCATCATCATCTCTTAAAGGACACCTTTTATATTTAGCACCAATTTAGCCGTTTTTCAGCATCTCGTCAACCATCCCATCCTCCTCTCGGCACTGCCGCGCATCTCCTGTCTCCGTAGCATCTGCATGTCGAACATGCTAATCCTCCTCCCCCGGCGTCCGGCGGGGGCCTGCAGCTAGCGGGTGCGCCCCGGGAAACCGGGCGCCGAACCGGCTCCGCGAGCCAACGCGCAACTGGAGTTGGCCGCCGAGCGCCTCGCGAAACCGCGGCCGGCGGCGCAATAACGCGGCGGTTGCGGACGTTTCGTGAGCGGGACGTGCGGCGTGCGTGTGTGTTTTGGTTTTTTTTTTTAGGTAGCCGAGCCGAGCGGGCTGTCAGCGGCGCAGCTCCGGAGGGGGGAAAGTTTGACTAACGTTACAAAAAAAAAAGCGGCGTTCGCCTGGCGCGGCGACGAGAACCCGAATTTGCCGCGAGGCGACGCGGGTTCGGCAAACGTCTACGTGTTGTGGATAAAAAAAAAAGTGTAACGGAGGCGGTGGGAGCGGCGAGAGCGTGTCGGAATTTTGAATGGAGCTAGCTGGGCACGCAGGCATGCTAGCGCCGCGCGACCTACCCTCGCTCTTGCCGGTGATCCTGCAGCAGAGGCTCTGGAGGAGCACGTTCGGGGACTTCTGGTCAAGGGTCGCCATTCTGCCCGCGGCGGGGCGCTTGGTGCGGCACGGAGGGGAGGGGGGGGGTTGTAAACGGACGGGAAACTAGCTCCACTCTCCCGACGCGAGCGACGCCATTTTGGCAGGTTGAGTCAAGGCGGCGCGGAGCAGGAAGCGCGCGACGGCACGGCGCGGTGTTCCCTTCAAAGTAAAAGCGGGTCATTTCTCGCGTGGCGCGACCTGGGAAGGATGGATGGGCGAAGGTTGTACGGAGTGTACGGAGCAGAGGCCGCAGATATCGACTGTGTGATGCCATTAAGATGAATTTAGTGTGGCAGCATTGCGCCTTTGATGTTTTGTGTAATAAAGCTATTGCTGATTGCAACGTATTTGGTGTAATAATGAATAAATTGTTGGTTTGTAGCAGTATGCTTTGATTTAACTTTCTAACCGTGTCGTCAAAGTAGCCCAGTGTGTATGTGTGTATGTGGGGTGGGAATTTGGAAGATTCTGTGAATTTGGGAATTCATGCATTTTTTTTTTTTTGACTTGTTGCAATTGTGCTGGAATATTCTTAGTTTGTTCTCTGCATTTGGAAACGACGTGACCTTTGACCCATTCTCGAACTGAAATCACTGCTCCACAGTCGTCCACCCAAAATTTCCAAGAATCCATTTCTTACGAGGGTAAAAGATCCCACTGACTTGTAAAACTGTGAAAATCTTTGGGCAACTACAAAATGGATTTTCCTGCATAAAATGTGCAGGGATGCGGAGAGTTGAATGGAGCTGCTCGAAAGTGCTGAATACATGTTAAAATGTGTTCTTGATAAGCTGTGCTGATGTCACACAGCCATGACATCAATGCAAACGTGGGAGTGTGATGTCATGGCAAAAACAGAAAAAAAAAACCCTGGAAAAACCTTAACAATTCAAAAGGTTTAAATAGTAGAAAATAGTTGCAATTTTCCCATTATGTCCCAAAAAAAGCTGAGCACTGAGTTCTTGGGATGGTTTGTCTAGCAGATGTAGGCCAGCAAAAACAAAACAAAACAAAAAGGTATAGAAGAACGAAAGACGGGTTGAGATTTGGATTACAAGGATGTTGAGTGCATTAGTAGTCACGCATAACACAGGTTATACGGGAATACTGCTAAATTATAAGAGAGCATTTCAGAAAATAAATGGCAATTATAAGCTTATTTGGTTGCTAATTTCCCTGTTTCCGTACATTGTCTCAAAAATGAATATGACAGCATGTAATAATTTCACAACCATTCACTGGCCATTGCTGTGCCATTTTGAGTTCGATGGTGTTGTAAGCCACAATAAAGACAAACTCTATTTTGAAATATGTACTATTCATATATTAATGCATTGTCAATACAATGAAATGTGGTTTGAAAAAAAATGTAAATGTAACTGATGCATAGAAAATAGAAAACTACAAGTATGCTGAACCTTCAACAAATTCACAAAAATCATCACCAAAATTTGAAAAAATGAAAATTTAGTATACCCCCATGACTTAAAAGACAAAAACAAAACAACTTACAACATGAGATAGTGTGGAATGAGAAATGACAAAATCCTCAACTCAGACTGCGTCTTTTATTATCGTTTTTGTGCATGTTCAAACGAGTTATGAATGGTTTAAGTCTGTGTTTTATTGTGAAGGTTACGACCGGATGTACTAATAGTTACTGCAGCGACTTTGATGCTGGCGTTAAGCGAGAACCCGCCGAAAAGCGTCTCCAGGAAACGGAGCGTGGACAAATGAATGAAAACATTTCCTTCCAGAAACACAGACCGCTGCCATTGGTTCCGGCCCACTGAACGCGCAGAATTCACGGTTAACATTTAAAAGATGATAATTTATTGTGTTTTTATTTTCCTCTTACAGCATCAGTTTATACTTTTATTCTAGAATGAACAAAAACATTTATTGGACAGAAGACGTAGACAAAAGAGGTAAAAGGAAATTTTTTTTCCATATATTTTTTTAAGAGGAGTCTAAATTTATGCTGAAATCAAACCAAAAATAATATCGCAAGTTAGTCAAAAACGTTTAGATTTATAAAGATTATTTCAGCATCCTGTGGGAGGGCAGGGTCGGGGTGTTGGGGTCATACCCGGACACATATCACCCGTACACACACGGCACACACCCGAATTGTAATGGTTTAATTAAAGTCCGCTTTCTGTGGAACGATCTTTGAAAACTTCCAACCTACCGCCAGGCCATCTGCACACACCAGTCGCATTTTCGTGTCACTGTGATTGACCATTGACCCAAAATGTACATTTCACTCTGTCATACATGTCACGTGAAATACCTTCAACCATACCATGTGCAATATCTATCTTTCAACAGTACTTTTTAAAAAAAAAATCTTTTTATATTCATATCTTTTTAGAGTTTATTCATTCTTTATGTTGTACAGTTATGCCCTTTTGCACTTTTTTGTCTTGTGTTGTTATTGTTTTTTGCACTGATCACGAGAGCTGCTAGTTTTTTAATTTCGTTGTGCTTTCCTGTACAATGACAAATAAAAGGATTGTGATTCTGATTCAGATTCAGTTTACTATTGAACCCCTTTGCAAGTTTTCACACTTTTGGTCCATACTGATTCAAACCTCACACATTTGCACATTTTTGTCTATATAGAATTTGTGCATCATTTTAACGAATATGACCATACCACAGTTGTTTTTACCCACTTTTTTCCTCCTGCGTGTTGCTCTATTGCTGCCTCGCCATAAAAACAAAACGGATCATTTTAGGTTAGAACCTGACAGGTTTACTGTTTGAGCAACGGAAGTTTTTTTTTTTTTGTTCTCCCCCGTTGTGACGTGATAACGTGGCGGACACCGCCACCGGAGCAAAACTGTCAATTACGCTCGTATTTCGTAATTAACCGGAATCAATTACGCGGGCCGAGCGCTAGAGCGCGCATGCGCCCGCTCCCGGGCCGGCGCCCGGCAAACACCTGGCTCCCCCCCCCCGGTGACGTAGATGAAAGAAAAGCTCCTTTGGCCGCGCTGCGCGAGACAAGACGATTATAAGCGCGCGCGCACAGGAAGCGCGGAGGGAGTCGGTCGGACGCCGGTTTGAGGCTCGCAGGAGCAGCAGCGACCCCCGCCGCGCCGCCGCCGCCGCCCCCGCCGCGCCGCCGCCGCCCCGCTCCCCGCCCGGATGAACGCTCCGCCCGCGGGCGCAAGGTGAGCGCAGGTTTTCTGTTCGCGACATTCCAGGACGGAGAAGTAGGGAGGGGGAAGTCATGATGGACGGGCGGGAGTTAAGAAGTTAGCGCCCCCGGTGAAGAAGCCCCCCCCCCCCCGCCCCCTCTTAGCCTGCCCCCCGGAGAAGCGAGACACACGGAGGAGGAAGCGGCGGAGGGAAGAGGGTCAGGATGGGGATGGACTTCAGCTCGCTTCGGACCCTCATCAGCAGATATGTGAGTGGCTTTTAAATATATATTTATATATATTTTTTAATTTTTACCAGCGTTCCTGCTGCGCGCCACTCAGCCTCCAGCCTCGCCGCGGAGAGCGCGCGAAGTTCCCAATAAAATAACGCGTGAGAGAGTTTCACTTTTGTTTGCGGTAAAGGGGAATTTAAAAAAAAAAAAGAAGAAAAGAAAAAAGAAAAATCCGCCGGAGCGGCTCCTCATCCGGGATTAAGTTTCAGTCACGAGAAAGACGGAAGCTCGCAGGGGGAATCACCGGGAGACGGAAACGCGCCTGCCTCGCCTCTTTCGTTTTTCAAATATATGAAATCACAGTTTTTGGTCTTTGAATGAGTCATTTACTGCCCGGTGAAACAGCTGCAATTTCAAGTTACCCCTTCTGGAAAAAAAAAACAAACGATAAAATTAACCACATAGTCATTTCACAGTTACAGTTTAGAATAATTTAGATTAAAAAAAAAAAACCCCACACACACAACACTGATTCATTTGTAGAAGTGGTGTGGCCGTGACGGGATTCTCACCCTGAAGTAAACACATGGGTCAGCCATAACATTATGACCACGTTTGCTATAGAACACAACGCAATTCTCGCTTCGGGTTCATGTTGAATTCTGATTGAATCCGCCTGAGAGAGACATATTTAGTCGACGCGTTGTAGTTTGTGATCTGCGGCGCGCGCGAGACGCTGCCGACTCGTCACGCGGGCGTCCGGAGTATTTTGTTCATTCATCACGCGTTTAAGGGCGTGAAAATATTGAGGGCAGCTCTGAGCGTAACCCGCCACAATTCAGCAAAATGTGCCCACACGTCCGTCACACACACTCAGTCAAAAGCCAACAATTAACTTCCCCCAAAGGGAGAATGTATTGCAGGGCTGTTGCATTCTACGGTCAACATTCAGCCATAATGTAATTATAATATAACCAAAGATCTGTTAAAAGATTTTTAATCGGGCTTTGACACATTGTCTGGTCGTCGACTTGCCGCCGCTCATACCGCCGCACTCTCAGCCTCTGAGGATTAAATCCCATGTAAAACACGGCTTCACGCACCCGAAGCTCATGTCAGCGAGCGGGAGTGCACCCGTCTCGCGGGGTGAAAGTGGGAGTCGCCGGCGATCGTGATCACCAGTCGCCGTGCAGCATTCTGGAGGCGAGGCTGCGCATCCCCCGGGCGTGACGGGACTCGTCGCGAGGAAGCAGGCGGCCGGCGGCGATCACCTAGATCAGCCGCAGCTTCGCTTTTGTTCAAAAGAAAAGAAGTTAAAAACAAAAAAAAAACGATTTGAGATTTTATTTGTTGTCATTAAAAAGTTAACGCAGGTGATGTTGCCCAGTTAAAACGTGTACACAGAAATGTTGAGCTCGTTCATTCGTGCGCCGCTCAGCCCCACACCCAACATGCTGCCTCTCCCGCTACAAATGGAGCAGTCGCATGAATTATGTAATCCAGTTGTTCCTCCCACCACCCCCCTCTGCTCATCAAATCAATGGGCAGCAGAGGAGCAGCCGGCCTGTATGGCTGCGGGTAGCATTAGGCTCCACGCTAATGTGTTTGACAATAATCCAGACAGAGGAAGCGCACGAGAGCGAGCCGGTTGGGGTTTTTATGCCGCGGCTCCGCGCTGCTCCTCGGCTCAGATCCGGCCTCCCAACTGTTGCTAATGGCCGATGACATAAAAATCCCCGCTGCGTGGAGGATGAAATGGAGCCGCGTATTAGGAGGCATGCGGAGACGAGCCTGTGGCTGGTGGGACGTGGGACGCTGATGAGGTCTGCAGCTGTAATTGATCCGGATAACTGCTTCAGACAAATGGCTCGGGGCTAAATTGATTGTATTGCCAGTGCAAAATAACCTGGATGCAAAGAGACTGCTGAATACTTAAGATTAGGGTTAGGAGCATTTATCTGTTTGTCAATACTGGGCTTTAATGAGATATCACTCAGTATGGAGGGGGGGGGGCTTGGGATGGGGGTTTATCCCTCACGTGTGTGTAACAAAACAAAAATCCATGCCTGAACTCCATCTTCATTTATTAGTCTGCGATAAAAGAGCACGTGAAATGCAAATGACGTCAGGCAATTTTGATAATCTGTTTCCACTCCGCAGAGAAGTGCAGGAAGATGTTTTGTTAACGGCAAACGAGGCAAATGCGTCCAAGCATTCCCTCACATGTTTTCCAAATGCCATATATGTTTAGTTTATGTACATTTTTAGTGCTTTTACTGCATGTGAGTGATTGATGCAGCAGTGTGATAGATGTCCTGATGATTTCAGAATAACCGAGCGGTGAGCCCGATTCAGTCAGACCGGCTCTCACCTGCAGGGACTTATTTTCCCGCTTTGTACTCAACGCACATTCTGAACGGTGAAAGCATTTTTTTTCAGCAGTCGGATTTTGGGGATGCTTCAGATGTGGATGAACCGAGTGTGAAAAAGGAAAACAAACCTCAAGCGTAAACAAGTTTTCTTGGTGCTCCAATTGTTTTTGCTTGAACTTCCTTCTTTTCCGGCCAGCTGTAAGTACAGCGGTGGATCATATTTATGTATATTCAGATGTAAGTGATGATTTCATCGTGGATTTGGTTGATTGGCGGCGTCCCGAGCGCGCGACCCGGTGGCCACGACGCGAGTGTTGGGGAGACGGGGACGAACGGAGGAGGCGGGAGGGTCGCGAGCCCTCACCGCACCATACCAGCCACGCTCAGCTCCCATGCGATCATGACCGTACAGCGCTAATAACGCTGATGAGGTTTAGCTGAGGTCCGACCGCACGCGCCCCCCCCCCCCCCCCCCCCCTCCCCTCCCCCCCCCCCCCCCCCCCCCCCCCCCCCCCCCCCCCCACCCCCCCCCCCCCCCCCGACCCCTCTCGCTACCAGTCGCGCCGTCGCACGGCTCCGCTCCCTCTAATTGCTGCCGTCTCGGATTAGGGGGAAAACCGGCGGAGAAGGTTATGTAAGCTTGTATCTTTTAAAGTGTAACATGTAGGGTTGTAATCTTTGTGGCTGTCGCTCCTGTCCCAGGCTGAGTGAGAACAAAATGTAATCGCAGTGACACGCAGGAGCGCTGAGACCCAGCGCGCTGGCGGTCTATTCCCTCGGCTGGCCGGGCCGGCCTTCGCTCCCCTTATCCCCTCTGAGCCTCCGCAAAGTCTAAAAGTACCGTTTTACGCGCGCTCTAAGTAGTTGACCCGCCAGCGTCCAGAGCCACGCGGGGGTCGTGTTTTTCATCATGCATTTTTTTTTTTTTTCTCATCACTGGCCGTCTTTATCCCGACCGATTTTGATTAAAAAACACAGTCTGCTCATTAGCTCTGTTGATGAAATTCCTCTTTCGCAGACGTTTTTTTTTTTTTTTTTTTTGCTTCAGCATGCAATACGATTTTAGTCTTTTTCGTTTGTACTTCTCAATCTCATCACAGTGATGAAGTGTTTTATTTTTTATTTTTTTATGCTTCTCCTCAGGGTATATTGTGGAGTCGCATATTTTTCTTCCTGTGATAAGAGGAAATCTTTTTTTTTTTGCCTTTTAGCAGCCGGGCAACAGGACATCTCATTAGAACTTGTGTGGTTTCTTTGCTGTTCGCCGGCATTTTTATGAGGCAACCTATTTTGTGACTATTTGAAAAGAAGTGAGGTGTTGTTGGTTTCCTGATGATTACCTGTGTGTGTGTGTGTGTGTGTGT
The DNA here is from genome assembly GCA_901007715.1 of Dactylopterus volitans. Taxonomy (NCBI): domain Eukaryota; kingdom Metazoa; phylum Chordata; class Actinopteri; order Syngnathiformes; family Dactylopteridae; genus Dactylopterus; species Dactylopterus volitans. The sequence goes on along the minus strand of CAAKHG010026064.1, from coordinate 2,592 downwards.
GTGTATGAACGCAACATGTGCACTGATGCACCATCTTTGTTTATTAACAGGATTTGTCGTCGCTAAAATCTATGTGCGCAAACAGCACCGCATCTTATGATCTTTCGTGTCCATTTTGCGCCTTTTCAGTTACATATTCTTGAATCATTTTACTCTCACTGATGGAAAAAAGATTGACCATATTTCTTTAAAGCCCCAGACCTTGTTTTTTTTTTTGCTTTTTATTTACCTCAAATGCATATACTGTACATTCCAGGCCTTAATTGGAGAACGGGTGATATTAATTTTTCTCAAAGAAAGCATTTAATTTTTTTTAAGTATATTTGCTCATTTTGAGCACGAAGCCTTCTTGTCTCCTAATCTGCTCCCGTTTGACCAAAGCAAAAGAGGAAATCCAATTGGAGGGCAAAGGATCCGATGGCGCAGGGGTGCTTGTGTTATCTCTCCTCCCAGTCATTTCCCCTTGTTCTCCTCCAGCTTCTATTTTCGGCTTTTATTTGACACAAATGAATTAGTTTGTGCCAGTTAGTTGAGATTTAGAAGGAAATATTTTGTATGATTTAAAAAAAAAAAGATTATTTTTGTTTTTTTAATAAATCAGCTGTACTTTTGGGTCATTGGTTTTTTTTTTTCCATTATGTGCATATTTTTTTCTCCCTCAAAGATGACAACCTCTGTGTTTGACCTTGCGTAGCCTTTGTCAGAAGTGGGGTCACATGTGCGTCCTTTCCAAAATCCCTCTCCCTGTTCTTGTATTTAAGGCATCACTGATGTTCATACAAAATGTAAAAGATCATTAAAAGTTGCAGCGTCAGTATGCTATATCTTTGTGTGCATGTGTGTGTGGGTACGTGTGTGTAGGTGTGTGTGTTTGAGCAGCGAGGCAGCATTCCTCTGCCGCTGACTAATCTGGATTCCTGGACAGGAAGTGTCTCTTCTCCCTCTCAGTCTTGCTTCCTGCCTGCACACGAGGGATTAAAGGGTTACTGGTGTTCACTACCTTCACCCACTTAATCGGTCGGCAAATCCTAAGCCAATCACTGATCTCCCACCGCTTATATTCCACCTGGTGAATGTGCAGCCTCTGGTTTCAGAATAATAGCGGCTAGTGGCCCCCGGCGTGCGGAGGGAAAGCCGCGCGGAGCGGCGGCAGCGGCGGCAGCTGCTGTGCGCGCAGGCTTGTGAGTGGGGAGAGGGAGCACAGTAGTAGTCAGGTGACCCGGAGGCCGCCGGATCACATAAACTCCCGGCGCTGTCTGGTAGTCAATAATTCATAGGCAAACTGGCAGACGCTTGCGCGGCTTGTTTAGCAGCGCCTCTCAATGCGGGGCAGCGCCGGCGATCGGGGACGCTTGAGGGGATTCCAGTGGGCCACTGACACACACTTGAAATCATGCATATTTAACAAGTTCCAGTTTAGCATTAACCACAGGCAAATGCAGTGTAGACTATTGGGTTTACTACTTAAAAAAAAAAAAAGGTAATCTTTTATTTTGAAGGGCAGCCATGTTGCTGTGAAGTTGTCTAATGGGTTTTGAAAGCTTGCTCATGTGTTTGCTAGCAGCAGCAGGTTCGCTCCCGGCCTCATGCTAATCATTTAACACCCGCCTGGCCGTGCTGTCCACAATCCTCAAAGTGCAGCGGGGTTAACCGCTTTAGCTAACTGGCTCTTGCTAAGCCGCCTCACCGTTTGACTGGCCGCTGCTGTACTATTCAGTCAAATTATGCATTTACACGGCGCGACGCGATGCGAGCTGCATCTTGTCTCATCACCCAGCAAAGCGTATGAAGAAAATCAAATAAGACGGTGCAGGAATAAAACTGTTGTAGCGGTAGAAATGTAGGGAAAGCGGAATCGTGGGGATTAAAATGTGAACCCGGGACACAGGAAGACCCCAATCTTGGGTTTAAGATGGGCGCCTCAGCATAGATTAGACTGGAAACGTGTTCCGATGTTTGTATGACTGTAAATTAACCCGACAGATTCAGATGGCGGTCTTATTCGTTCATTCCCTGCCGACAAATTCCAGTATCGCCGCTTTTCAAAGACACTTCCTCGTCACACCGCCCAAACCGCACCAGCTGGAGCGCGCGCGAGCTCCGCGGAAGGGCTCGGTGTGTGTCGGTGCTGCTGCTGCTGCAGCAGCAACATTAACAGTTATACTTCTGCCCAGTGAACAAGGAGACAGATGATGGATAGCTGCGGGTTAATGGTGCACGGAGGCCTCTATCTAAAGAGAGGGAGAGAGATGTTTGAACCGGGGCCATCATAATAACATTGCCCTGGGTTGCCCGTGAGAGCGCAGAGGGGAGGTGCACCTTTAATGTTCTCCCTGTCTGAGGGAATGATGGCTGGCCGACCCGCCGCGGGAACACACCATTCCCTTGCGTCGACTCGAGAGGGCGAAGAAGAAAAAGGGAGAGTACACATCCCCTCTTCCTAAATGCTGACTGCGCACCCGGCAGACCCCTCCCGCCCCCACCGCCCCCGTCCATTTAGCCCTAAAATCTCTCCTTTTCCCCTCTGCTTTGCTTTTGTTTGCCCGGGACATTAGCAGAGGATTAGAAAGCTATTGACTTATTGGCCCGTAG
>CAAKHG010026057.1:8079-20643 GCA_901007715.1 Dactylopterus volitans | reverse complement strand
CCCACCTGCTGCTGCTTAACATTGGTGAATGTATTTCGTGTGTGAAAGTGTGTTAATATTGTCATTGTGAGCACATTAGCATTTGGGCGACTTGTAAATTTTCTCTACAATGGAAAAGAAAAAATCGATTTTTCCGAGAAGAAACATTTGCGAGGCGTTGCGACAGATGGAACCCATTTGCACCGTCCCTGCCCTCCGTCGTGTAGCTTACCACAACCCACCAGCAATAGCATTAGCATAGCATCAAATCATATTGCTCTTGAAGTCTTACTTCATCAGAAATCCATCGGGTGGTCCAGCTGAGTTGCGGGCGGAAAAATGATTTCAAGTGGCAGCTTAATCAATGCAAGGTCACCATCAACTGACACCACTTTTGTTGCGCTAAAGTGGTTTGAAAGTTTTGAAGATATAAGCTAATAAGCTAGCTGTAGAAAACTGAAAATTCCATATTAGCACATGAAGACTTTTTACTTAAATGTCAGGCACTGTAGAGTAGCTGTGACCCGTCATGGCCTCTGCACAAATCATGTGTTTCAAATTTGAGCACCATGGAATATATGTTTTTCCCCCCGATTAATTTTTTCTTTCGTTCTCACGCTTTGTCACACAGACTCGCACCAGGTAGCTGAGAAAGTAAAGCTTGCCCTCCGAAATCCGTGCATTTGTTCAGCTGAACAAACAGGTGATCTCACCTTCCGTCTGCCCGCTCTCGATTTTTTTTTTTTTTATTATAAACTGAAATGCCAAGTGGAGCAATGATATGCATGACTACTGATGGAAGTCAGTCAGGACGATTTCTCTGAAAAAAAAATGTTTCCAGTCTGGTAGCTGCTTTCAAAGACGCGGATATTTTCCATCTGCCTTTGCACTTGCTGAAAATAGAAAGCTCAAATAAATATACTGAAGCCATGCAGCATTTCTTTAGTTCTTTTACAACCCGGAGGTAAAATTCCTTACTTACTTTTTTTTCTTAGTTGTTGACAGATGTTTAAAATATCCGAGTTCAAACAGGCCGAATTGGAGTGTTATGCGGAAAATGTGGAAGCCGATCCAAACTTCTTTGTGTTTGAAGAGATGAAAAGAAAAATGATCTTAGCGATGATCTTTGTTTGTTGCTCTTTTTTTTCCCCCCTCCAATTCTTGTGTAAATTACACCATGATTGTGCGACTGAAGATGTTTTTCCAGGTAATTTGTAACGACCAGTGACACACCGAGGTCACGCAGATGAGGACAACAGTGCATGCCTTGATCTCGCTGTGTGAATATACGCGCGTCAGATCGTTTTGGTAAACAGATCCGACCTTTGACTGGAAAACTCAGCAGTGCCAGGAGGCATATTATACATATATATCTCCCGGCCTGGACCTTCTTTGACCAACAGATATGCTGTTTTGAAAAAATATCCTCCTGGCATCTGTTTCCAATAGAGCTTCTGTCCGGCGCAGTTTTTGTTGTGTTTGTAATTGTATTCATAGAGCAGGAACAGCATGTGCTTACTCTGAAGGCTCTATGTGTGTCCTCCGTGCGTGTCGTGTTTCCTTCAAGGTATGGATAAATCATGCGGCATGGGATTTTTTTTTTTTTCCAGGCATTATGGTTATCTGTGAGCTTGAACTCGTAAAAGGGGGACGTTTGGGAGATTTGACAGAAGTCGTAATGACAAATATTGACGCATGAGCGATAACGCAGAGGGAGGGAATTTCTGGTTAGAGGTTAAAGGGAGTTCTGGAAAATGTATGGCCGGTATTGTTTCTTTTTGATTTACGGTCAGCCACTGAGCCTGACAGTCACGGAAAATTTCAAATTCAGTGTTTTGTATGTATGCAGTATGTGATTACGTGATGATCATATGCTGATTAGAAGAAGCAAGAATTCTTTGTCATTATACATACACGCAACCAAATTTTGTTCAAAAACTCTCAAACAATACTCAAGAAAACAACAGCGCACTATAGATATCTAAGTAAACTTTACAAAATACAAAGTATGAAAGTAGTAATTATCAAGTGTATAAGTTGTAGCAGCAATGGTGATGAAGAGTGAAGTGCAGCATAGTGCGAGTCCCGTTGTGCAAGATAGTTTTTTTATCGTTTACTCTCATATTAAATGCTTTTTTTTGCGAAGATGCATAATAGGTTTATTGTTTTCAAAGTGTCAATAGACAACATGCTTCCTGTGGCTGCTAGTTGGAGCCATCAGTAATGTTGGCATCTTAGCCAATATAGCAGGAATGAAAGTTTTAAAATGATAATCAGAAGAGTGGCTAAATTCCATTCAGGCACAAAAATGGGGGCGGGGTGCGGAGGCAGGATGGACCCTAATGCAGGAATCAGCAGCTCACAGGATGGATATTTAATCAGCAAACTCAAAATCAGGGGAGAGGTGAGCAGGCAGGACAAAAAGGAAGACACGCAGAGCTGAAGAAACTGGGATGGAAGGAACTCAACAGAAAACACTGCCCAAAGTATTCGCTGAAGACGTCATGAAGAAGAAGGGGGGGGGGGACCCAGCATGGACACTTCGCGATAACATCATCACCATCGCGAGTCAGACGCAGAAGACGGGACTCAAATACAAACAGAGCTAATCATCAAACAAGAAACAGGTGGCTGCGCAAGAGGGCGAGCCGGGAGCCGATCGGCTAATGAGACAAAAGGGCGGCGGGCGGGTGGGGCAGGCGGGGGGCAAATCAACAAACAGGACACAGGTGAGGACAATCAGACAGGAAGCAAAACGAGGAGGAGAGACGCGGGGGCAGAACCACAAAGTGAAAAGAGGAAACACAATCAAGCATAAACAGATGCTGCATCTGAAATGCCACACTATGTATACTGTACTATATACTACACTGTATATACTCAAAAAGTATACTAAAGGTCGGCACACTTTTGAGTAAATATCAGTAGTTTGCATGAATTCGGACGTACTACTCAGAGCGCACACGGCACTTCCTGCCGTTGGGAGGGAACGTTGTTACCATGGTTGTTGCCATGGTGACCACTCCTATCAACGCAGCTGCGCACCGCTCCGCTCTTGACCATCCACCTTAGCTACCAAACATTGCCGCATTGCATTGTGGGGAGTTTCTACTTAGCCGGTGTCCATCAATCCATACAAATAAATATCTCCGGAATGAGTATGGATAGTGCGTACTATTGTGTACATACTAATGTTTCGGACGCACTAAAAAATCTCACGTACTGTTTTTGCACACTCATTAGGGTGGAAGTATGGAATTTACGACGCAGCAAGAGAGTCCAATGTAAAAAAGTCCGGTGATTGCGCGGTGATGGCTCCGCCCCACACGGTTGCGTCTTAGCGCAACACTCGAATGGATTAGAGCCGCTGTTGCCATAGTAACACACCTGTGCACAAGCCAACATGCCATTTTGGTTTCATTTGATTAGGCTGAAACGCTTCCCCAGCCTGCTCATAAATACTGCGGACGTGCAGCAGTGAGGTCTGGAAGAAGGGCCGAGCTCTCGAAATGCCTGACAGGAATTTATCCTAGTCTTCTGTTGTGGCCTAAAAAAAACCTTTTTATTCACTGACTCTGCTTTGGTACATTTTCTTGGTGCGAGCAGCCGAATCCGCCAATGCCGGACTCCGCTGCATCCCAACCAAAACCTTCTCCCGTCAAAACATATTATCCATACTTGAACTTCAGGTATGAACGGCATTGGCATCTAAGGGGAAAAAGCAGAGCATCCCCTCCAACATCATGAATGAGACGACGCTGGCTTCGGTCTGACTGGGTTTTTTTTTTTTTTTCCTTTCCCCTGCCGCTCTCAGAATCGCTTCATCCTCGAGGGCGCGCTGGAGATCCACAACGGCGGCCAGAACGCCCGTTTCGGCTCGTCCCTGGCGCCCGTCCCCGACTTGAACGGCGACGGCTACAACGACCTGGTGGTGGGGGCGCCGCTGGAGGACGAGCACAAGGGCGCCATTTACGTCTTCTTTAGTCAGCACAACAGGATCCTGCGCAAATACAAACAGGTGGGCTGCATGTCGGCTGCACTGCGAGGACCATGTTTTTAATGGGTTTTTTTTTAACTGACTACAAATTACTTCCACTTCCTCTGACAGTATTCCTATTTTTTTTTTATTTGACATGTGTTTAAATAACTTTCATCGTTTTCGACTGATTGCAACAGCTCCTCCAAAACAATAAAGCATTTCCTTGGGTGCAGTTCTAACGAACTCTATGTTTTAACTGAGATCTGCAGTCACGCAGAAATTAATTTTCATCAGGGTCTAGTTTTTCTACAGCAGACTGTACTGTCTTGAGCTCAAAGATTTCATATTTCAGACACATATTGGAGTAGACAGTCTTGGAGGGGGAGAGAGACAGACAGGGGAGGGAGACAGAGGGGGGTACAGAGAGCGGGTGGGGGGGGATCTCTAACGTACCCAAGCAAGTTTGATGACCTTCAAAGTTCCTGACTACAAAAGAAAGCAAAAGCTGAATTAATCAGGCTGAACTTGATGACATACTTGAATAACAATAACTGGAATTAGAAGCAGAAATGTCATCATAGTGAGGGGAGAAGCAAGAGGAACCTTTCCGCCCCTGTTTCTTGGGGGTGAGTGCACCCAACAGCCTAAAGTTTGCTCATAAAAGGTCTTGGCCGCTGCAGCCCGTTTGCTCCAAGGTTGGACTTGTTGTGGGTTCAGACATGACCGACGTCTGCACGCCTAGATGCACTGAGTTGCTGCCATGTGATTGGCTGGTCAGATGTTTGCGTGAACGAGCGGTTAAACAGGTGTACCTAATGATAAAATGGCTGAATGGCAGTACAATTTTTTTTTTTTTAAACTCTGCATTTAATTGTAATATAGGACCGCAATGAGGTAACACTGTGATATTTGTTTGTGACTTTGTTCGGCGCTAACGTCTCTCCCCCGGGTCTCCCCATCAGAGAATAGCGGCGGCAGATTTGGCCCCCGGCTTGCAGTACTTTGGCCGCAGTATCCACGGAGTGATGGACATGAACAATGACGGCCTGGTGGACCTGGCAGTAGGTTCCCTCGGTGCCGCTGTTCTCCTCTGGTTAGTATTTCACCCAGCAAATTAAACCGTTGTCATATTAAAAGGCCGTCTCTGCAGTTATGTCAGTAACCACATAGGTTCAGTTCTGGGCCAGATTGGTTATTGCCCCTCAGCGCAATAAATCCCTCTTTTGTTTATCTGCGGCTTTTATTCTAGTAAAGAGAAACTGTTCTGAATAAGCAGGAAAAGTAACCATTGGGTCAGAATCAGAACCAGGTTTATTGTTTTTCACAGTACATGGAATCGGCTTTTGTGTTTACAGGCTTTAAAAAAAAGAAAAAGAAATAAGCAAAGAAGTAAACATGAAATAGTAATACTTACAATGTACGCTACAGAATGAAAAGAATACATATGTGATGGTGATGTTGAAAGCTTTCCAGGTGTCGCAGAAGTTATGTTCATGAGCGTCTTTGTGGCGCTTGCAGAACTGCAACAAAGCTTACTCTGCAAAAAAAAGAAGAAAAAAAAATGCACGCCGACACGGCGCCATCTTGTGTGGAAGTCAGGAACCGTCGCTACCGTCCTGGCGGCGCCCGAACGTGGGACCTGAACTCTGGACTCCCCGAATAAGAGCCTGACGCCCTCCTGCCGCGGCTCCCCAGGCCATACAGGGCCAGGCGAGCGGCTTATGCGCAGGGAGGGTTCACTCGAAGCTGGTTCCAAAGTAAAGAGTTCACACCCGTTTACTGCACTCGATGCAGTGTTTGTACTCTTTCAAGATTCAACCACAGACACAAGGGCGAACAAAGGGAAGGAATGAACGAAGGTCTTCAAAAACAACCATTGTTTAAACTCCACCATCTATTGGTTTTAAGATCCCACAATCCAAGTCTTTTGGCACAGGGCAGAATTATGTTTTTTTTGTTTTTTTTTGTTTTTTTTTTAAATAAATATGAAGGCTGTCGGTTGGGTTTATCTTTAACATCTTCCTGCCCTCACAGGTCGAAGAGTGTGGTGCGGATATACACCACGGTCCGCTTCGAGCCCAGCAAGATCAACATCTTCGTGAAGGACTGTCAGCGGGGCAACAAGGACGTGACCTGCATGTCGGCCATTGTGTGCTTCAACATCACTGCCAGGACCGCCATCCCGCCCACGCAGGAGATAGGTAAGCCAGGGGGAATCATCCGCAAGCCTGCCGGGAGCGTCACGCAGTCTCTGCGCTGATGTTTCGCGCCTCCTCAGGTTTGAATAGGAACCCCCTGTTTTCATGGCTCACACGCCACGCCCGAACTTTCGGAAGAAGAGTTTGCTCAGTAAATACCCCGTTAAAACGTCCGCCTTCATCGTTGAGAAATTTCACTTCAAATTATGATCGGAAATGACAGATCGAATGGCGGTTCCACCGGTGAGCTGCTCATTCATCAAGCAACTTCGCCTGCTGGCGTGTTGGAGTCTCTTTGGGTGCACAAAATACTTTTCATAATAATTTTGCGTCGCGTTCATAAGCTTGCTTCGCTTTGTGCCTGGTGTGGAAAGGTTTTTAAAAGCTGTTTTTTTCCACTAATTAGAAAAAGGACAAAGGCCGCCGACAAACATTCACCAGGCCGTTTCCGCTGATGAGCTCGGGCCCAGAAAAATTACACCAACAGTTGCAACACGGTGTATATTTAGCTTGGACCCGATGGTGCACGATAGGAAGAAAAATGGCCGGCTTCATGCGAGGAAAAAGGCCCTTTAAACGTACAGTTACGCTTCACGTTCCGGCTAAAATCCGACTTTTTCGCGATGTGGCTTACCGTAAAAGAAATAAATAAACAAAAAAACAAATAACAACTGATGGCTGCCTCCATTCATAGTGGCGCCAAAGCACAAAAAAAAAAAAAAAAGTCTCCGGGCTCACAGTTAGAGATTCCGATCTCGCCGCCGCTCCGCTGCCAGCGCTAATGCTGCTGCCGAAAACTGCTGCATCTGAGCCACTCCGCTGCTATCAAACATTCCTTTTATCGCACGGGCGCTGAACGGAACGCGCCCGCAAGTTCGGCCGCGTTTTTATTCCTCTGCCAAGAGAGAGCAGCCCGCCCGCTGGCGGATTTGGCTCGCGCTAACAGCTCGGACGCGACTTCATCCAGCCACCGGACACCTGCACACATGCGCGGGGTCGATCTGCACGCAGTTTGTTTGAAGAGATACGACGGGCCGGGGGTCTTGTTTCACGGTGTTTTTGGAGGGCAGGGAAGCAGACGTGCAAGGGTGCGTGTTTCTGGTTAACCCTTTGACCCTCCGGCGTCTTTATCAGATCTATCGGATGCTGCAGGAGTGGAGTAGAAGGGGAACAGAGGGAGTTATCTTGTCTGCCGTGGTTACGTACAGTGGAACACGTTTATTTAATTTCGCCCCCTGTATTGTCATGTCTACCTAGTAACGCGCAGCAGATGTGCCAGTGTTTGTGAGTTCACCGCCGTCTGTTGCATGAAATATGGCCATAAAATATACTTATTTATGCAACTGTCTACTCAGTGTCCCTCATATGTAGGTATGTATGGGTTTAAAAAAGATGACAGCTGCTTGTGTGTAGTTCAAAAGCTCCTGAAACTGTAAAAAAAAAAAAATCACCTTAGAGCTGATTCCAAGGGCCAAGATGTTTTTTGTGAAAAATGGACAAAACTTTATATAGGAGGCGTGATTGATAACTAAAATGCGTTTAAGAACAGGGACCAGCTTTCTGTCTCCCCAGATGTTTTCGTGCGTGAAGTAGCTGTCTTGCTTGACCCTGGCTGCAGTTCAGCTGTTTCAGATATTTCCCCGGGCTATGAAAACACGAGATAAATGTAATAAATGGAAAGCGTCTTAAACACTGTGGCTTGGAATCCACTCGGCTGGGGTTTGGATTCCTGTGCGCTGGTCGCACATTCATCATATGCCGAGCGTGAGGCTGAAGCTGCATCGCAGGCCACCGCAATGATGTCATGCACCATGGACTAGTTTGTTGCTGCCGTTGGTCAATTAGTCGAGTAAGAAGCGAAGTCTGTCTATGTTAGACCCCCTTTAGCACAAACAGAGTGTGGTCAGTTTTCAACCAGGAATGTCCCTTTCTTAACTCGTCTTATGACCCACCAGGGATCAAGTATAATGTCTCCATTGTGGAGCGACGTTTCAACCCTCGGGCCATACTGGACAACCCCAACAAGCTGCAGCCTCAGAACCTGACCCTCCTTCCCGGGGAGGAAACCTGTGAACACATCTACTTCCACGTCATGGTAGGACCCGTTCATCACAGAGAGATTGCGGATGTCGCATATTAAGACTGGGGCATCTGACAGCGGTCAAATCTCGATAGTTTTATCGTACAAGAGTCTGATTTTATGAATTCATTTTCTGTAAATGTATTCAGTGACCTAACACATTTGATATATGAGGTGGAAACTGTCATGTGAGGATGCTTTTCTGCCCTCTGACCACTTTTTGTAATTTTTTTTTCTTTAAATGCATTTTTATACCAATAGATCAGCCACATTTGTCAAAACCAACTGCGGTTTCCTCGTCACATATTCATTTAGATTCATGTAAACCTTCCAGAAGCAAAAAATAAGGGGGCATACATAAAGTGCCGCGATAGAGTAAACCAACTAATCTCTGAGCTTGATGTTCTACATCAGGAGACCACAGACTACGCGAGGCCCATAATGTTTGCAGCACAAGTGGGGTTGCAGGACCCGGACCAAGGGCCGGTCCTCGACGACAGTTGGCCGACTGTTGTGAGAACTGAGGTGAGTCACTCTTCAAGCCACTGAAACGCACCTCAACTGCAGTTATCATCCAGTGAATGTGGGAGAGAGGGGCCGGTTTACGAACCACCACCTGTTTGTGCTCAGTTGCCCTTCTGGAACGGCTGTGACGAGGACGACCGCTGCATACCTGACCTCGCACTTCAGAGTATGACCGACCTGATGACTCGGAAGTAGGTACACGTGTGTCCACCGCAAGAACACACACGTACGTGCCCGCGGAACCGTCCTGACGGATCTTTGACTTATGATTCCCCTTCGTTCTCTCTTCGACCCCTTCCCTACCTCCCCAGTCAGTTCTGTTCGCAGCCCGTGCAGTCTCGCGGCGCCTTCTGCCGCCATCTAAGCGAAGGCGAGGCCGAGGGTTCCCTGCGGGTTCTGGAGGGAAACAGGAGACGGATGGTGGTGGACGTACGACTGGAGAACAAGGGAGAGAACGCGTACAACGCTCGCCTCAATATCACCTACACGCCCAATCTGCGTTTCTCCAGCCTCATCGTGAAGGTTTGACATCCCTCACTGAAACTCCTCAACTGGCATCTACCTGCAACATCTTAAGGGGGTCTCCGATTTGAACCAGGAGACGAGTTGAAAGCTGCGTGAAGTTAAATGAGACTCCAAACGTGTGATTCTTGATCCAGGACAAGTCTGACATCAAGGTGGAGTGTTACGTCACCGACAAGCTGAAGAACGAGAAGATCTGCAACGTCAGCGCACCCTTCATGAGGGCCAAAACCCAGGTGAGATAGCCAGCAATGTGAAATTCACCGAGAAGTTGCAAATGTGTTTTGTCTCCTGCCCCCCACATAAGCAGCCAAGACGAGCGCGCGTTTCTCCCATTGGAAGTTGAGTGGTACGGTCGCGTGTGAGTGGATGGATTAGCAGATTTTCACCTCACGCTAACGCCACAGCCTCCTCCTCAACTCCATGCGACACTTTATTACTGGAAGGGTGCAACTTGTTTGGAGCAGTCATCTGCGACCATAAAGCCATCACTCATTTTCATCGTCCCGCCGGCTCCCAGATGAGATCGGCTCGGTTGTCTGCGCTTTCTGACGAAAATGAAAATCCGCATTCGTGTCTGCAGCGATGTCCCGCGTCCTGCGTTGCGCAATCCTGGTAGCAATAAAACACTGACGCGGACCCTCTCGAACCGCACGGACCCAAAACACGAGCTCCAGGCTTGGGATGGCGATGAGTGAGCCGGTGCATGTCGGAACCACAGGCCAGCCAGCGGAGCTCAGCTTCATTCCGACGTATGACACACTTGAGAATCAAACTCTACATAATCAAGATTAAAGAACGTGCTCAGCCTGCAAATTATCACTAATGCATTTAGGAAGCTGTTCTTGGATGATGGCTTAACATCGTAAGTGGAACTTACATCAGATTATGCACACCATGCAGTAGATTTAGATCGGCGTTGTTCACCGGGCGCCGAATGAGGGTGATGGTTTAGTGTAGTTTGCAAGAATTTAACTTTTTTGTTTCCTGGATTCCGTCATCCACGAAGATCTGTTTGGTTGAATGACATGATTTGAAAAAGGGGGGAAAAAACAAAAACAAAACTCATAAACTACAGCCGTGACCACCGAGTACAACATGAGCCCAAATATGATGACATCTTGCTTTTGATGTTTTCTTATTTTCCAAAAGATCATTTGCAAAAAGCCCAAAAAAAATCGGTGGTCGGCTATTGTCACGTTTGGCTGCGGCCGCAAACACACGCGGCTTCCCGCTGCAACAAACGCGCAAGCGCCGCTGAAAATAGTTCCCAGCAAATGAAGCGCTCGGGTGCAGCCGCAGTGTCAAGCTGTTGTAGAAAAGCATTTAATTTGTCGGCTTTGTTTGTTTTTTAAATGGAATGTGCATATTAGTACACAGAAAATACACCATGCTATAGGCATCATCCCATGGCTAACTGTATGAAAATTCAGTCATCTGACCACTAACGCTCATCGCTTTTACATACATTGTATGAGCAACTTTCAGTCAGTCGTGAAAGAGGGTAAAATTTAGGGATATTTTATGAGAGATGCGCCTTCCTGAGGTCAGAATTCCACTTCCCTCTTGATTTCTTGGCTGCTAGCTCGAAACCTACAGTTTAAAAAGGTTTCCTGGGAAACAGACGACAACACATGTCAGCGCTGGTGCCGTCGCTCCCGACACTCACCTCAGCCTAACCCGGCACTTACAGAGCTTGCGTCAACGGGCCTTAATTTAGGCATAAAAAAAAAACCCCAGCGAGGCGGCACTTAATTTTGCTCTTTTGATATGACATTTTTCAACCAACCACGTCAAGTGGCGAGGCTAAACGCAGCGGAGGAGCCTTCCTCCGCGTCCATAAAGAACGTTTCTCCCTCTTTCATCCTGGTGGGCCAGGTGAGACTGATGAGAGATGCTGAGAGCGCCTCGCCGTCATCTGTTACTGATTCTCGCGTTCAGGTCGGCCGTCCTCAAGCGCTTCCACCGGCTTGTAATGTCAGCGATGTTTATGCGCCCCCGCGCAGCAGATTCCATCTTCGAGAAGGTGATGTTTGAATTATTTTCGCCGGGGATGACACCGACGCCGCTCTTGGTCGCGCGGTTCAAAAGGCATAAAACAGAGAGCAGATTGCGCACGAGCTGCCCCCCCCCGCCGATGTATCAGCAGAATGTCCGTGGTTGTCGCTGCGCCGGTCTGCAGGGATGGAGGCCTTGAGCTGATTTGGTTAGCGTCACGTCCTGACCACGCCATTATCGCAAACAGAGGGGCATCTCCCGGGTAACCAAAGTTTCTCCGTGTTGCTCCCCAATAAACTAAACAGAGAGGACTCGGCTCGTCCTTCTAAAGCCCGCTGACAGACTCATTTGCCGAGTCTGACCAGCGTCCAAGGCTGATCTGCTCCAGTTGAGAGACGTTTTTTGGATTTTTTTTTTTTTTTTTTTTTTTTCAAAAAAAAAATATGGCACCGAGTTAAACGAGGATGCGGGTGCACCGCCGCCGCCGCCAAGCCAAACCCAACTGCCGTTTAGCTGAAGGAAAGTAGAGACCAATTATCGCTCTTGTTTAGACTCTCCTGGTCTCTCTTGACCAGTGTGAAACTAGCATGCAGTCGGCAGCGAGCCGAAGGAAGCGTTTGCAAGTTCGACGCACCCCGTGCGTTCGCTCCTGCGGGTGGGCCGGGGGGGCCACGCGAGTAACGCTGGTGGTTGCCGTTGATTGTTCAGAGATCGACGGTGAATGTGTGTGTGAGAGAGCAGGAGGAGGAGGAGGAGGACCAAGCTCTCGATTTCTGTCTCCCTGAATTTGCAGATTCAACTCCGCTGGCGCATGAATATCTTCCAGCCACAGACCGTCGGGCCTTCCAAACCCATACCGCTCGCATGCATATGTGTGTGTTTTGCGTTTTCTTGTCGTGCGTGCGTGCGTGCGCGCGCGCCCGTGTGTGTGTGTGTCATCCTAATGAACCCTACTTAGCCTGCTCTCCTGCAAACAGACTTTAAAGGGGAAAAAAAGATAAACCCACTTCTTTTCTTTTTTTTTTTTACAGGACAGCGAAACAAAAGTGCACGGGGGTCATTTCCTGCGACTTGAGCGGAATTAATGGGGGAAAGAGGCCGCCGCTCGTGTGTGTGTGTGTGTGTGTGTGTGTGTGTGTGTGTGTGTTGCACATGCGGTCTGCCGGGGATGAGTCAGGCTATACGGCGGAGGGAAGCTATAGTAAACCTTGTTATGCATTCCTCCCTGGTCAAATGGAGCCCGTCAGGATTCCATTACGGCATGAAGGACTCTAAACATCGCG
>CAAKHG010026049.1:0-10614 GCA_901007715.1 Dactylopterus volitans | reverse complement strand
GTCTCTCCTACAAAGCCCTTTCCTACGAAGTCTCTGATGCTGAACAACCTTTTTCTCTTTTCGAAAGCCCTATGAAGCCTCTAATGCTGGACAAGTCTCTCCTCTAATGCCTCCTCTATTCTATGAAGCCTGTGCTGCTGAGGAAGTTTCTTCTCTCCCATGAAGCCTCTGACACTAAGCAAGCTTCTCTCCTATAAAGTCCAATCCCATAAAGCGAACAATGCGGAACAAGCTTCTTCTCATGAAGCCTCTGACACTGAACAAGCTTCTTCTCTTCCCTGAAGCCCTGTCCTATGAAGCCTCTGTGCGCTCTCATGTCTTCTGGAGGTTCTCCGAGCGTCATGATGTTACATCTGTTACAAAAGGGTTTAATCACCAAATTGGTCTTGTCTGACACTAAGATCACTAAGATCACTAAGGTTGTCATGAGTGACATTAAATGCTGTGACTCTTCTCTTTCAAGGTATCCTTATTGAGCTGTTATCGGCCCTGCTGCCTTGCTTGAGTTTATTGGTAGAGGAGATACCAGATGGTGTTTACATGACCCACAGGTCGAGGCCCCTCAACAGAATTTTGGCTGTGGTCCCCAGCAGGGTCATGGCCACCACTGTATTTCACTTCATATCACACTGCAGAAATGATCAAGTCAACAATTTTAGATACTTAAAACCATCAAATTTGTCTGCCAGTGCAAAAGCTGATAATTACTTCAGATCAGTCAGTCACCGTCCACATGCACTGTGGGGAATGTTCAGCCTCAGCAGAGCCCAGCTTCTTCCAGGTTTATTTCAAGGCAAATCTGACTCAGGTAAGTAACCACAGTGGTCATGTGACAATCTATAGGTATATACAGACCATGGTTATATACGGTCTATTGTTATATACTGTCTGTAGTTATGTACAGACCATGGTTATATACAGTCTATAGTTACATAAAGCCTATAGTTATATATAGACCATAGTTGTATACAGTCCATAGTTATATACAGTGTATAGTTATATACAGTCTATTGTTATATACTGTCTATAGTTATATATAGACCATCGTTATATACAGTCTATGGTTGTATACAGTCCATCGTTATATACAGTATCCATAGTTATATACTCCTCCCCAGGCCTAGCTCCTGGACCTGGTAACCCTCCGGTCAGGGCCCACTGGTCCTGTGATTTTTTTCTCTCCATATGTGTCTTTATGGACCATTCTTTGTCTGAACCTTTACCCAAGACCAGTTTGCCATGGGAGACCCTACCAGGGGCTGCTGCCCCCGACAACATAGCTCCTGGGGTCATGAGAACACTCAGACCCTCCACCACCATCAGGGGATGCTCCATGGAGGGGATGTGAGATTGCAAAAATTGCAGGATCCGCGTTTTCAAACTCCTCCTTGCACAAAACATGGCTGCCATGTTATTTATAGAAAACAAACGACCCTTGATTATTTTTAAAAAACTTGGAAGTTGGTCAAATGGTGGTCAAAACAGGAAGTTCTGCACATTTTGAAAACAACCAGTCTTATGAAGATTGACCCTGTGTTACCTGACAGAGAAGCCACGCATGAATAAACCCTCCTCTCATTGGTCAGAAATGTTGCTGTTGTTTTGGTCCTCTAACTGACATCAGAAATAACTGAACTGATTTATTTAAAAAAAAAAACCCTCAATCCTGAAGCTGAAAGAAAAAACAGTATTTGAAAACCAAAATATGTCAGGGCTTTTTCATACTTCCTGCCCTAAATGTTCATGCAGGAATTGGAAAAAAACAACTAATCCTGTTGAATGATTTCAATCCAACATGAAACAATTCCTGACGCACCTTTTTTCAAATTGACTTTATTTTAATTCATATTCCATCCTGAATAGTGAATAAAGGCTAAATGAAATCTGACCTGTTAAGTTGAGTTGATGTCAAATGAGTCCCTAAATACAGCTGGTGTCAACAGCAGTCTGCCAGTGCAGTAAATTACATAGACTGGACGTAACTGGACGACTTCACGTCACGTAAACTTATTATTCTTATTATTGTTATAATAATAATAATAATAATAATAATAATAATAATAATAATAACAACACCAATAATAATAATAATAATAATAATAATTAGGGGAATTTAATTGAGGAATTTAAAGGGACAGAGCGACGTCGTCGAATCTAACACGAGGAGGCAAAGTTAGAAAAGTAAATAATAATAATAATAATAATTATTATTATTAATAATAATAATAATAATAATAATAATAATAATAATAACAATAACAATAACAATAATAATAATAATAATAATAATAATAATAATAATCCAATTACCCAATTATTATTATTATTATTATTATTGTTATTATTATTAATAATAATAATAATAATAATAATAATTATTATTATTAATTATTATTAATAATAATAATAATAATAATAATTATTATTATTATTATTATTATTATTATTATTATTATTATTATTATTATTATTTACTTTTCTAACTTTGCCTCCTCGTGTTAGATTCGACGACGTCGCTCTGTCCCTTTAAATTCCTCAACCGGAAGCGAGGAGCGCGCGGAAGCCCCGCCCACTGGACAACAACAAACTGCGTCAGCCGCTGTTTCCGCGGCTCCCGTCTGCGCGCGCTCGTCACAGGAAATGCAGCGCGGCGAAGGTGCGTTTCTCCGGTCGCTCCGTCCGCTCCGTCCTCTCCGGCCGCTCCGGCCGCTCCGTCCGCTCCGGCCGCTCCGTCCTCTCCGGCCTCTCCGTCCGCTCCGGCCGCTCCGTCCGCTCCGGCCGCTCCGTCCTCTCCGGCCTCTCCGTCCGCTCCGTCCTCTCCGGCCGCTCCGTCCGCTCCGTACGCTCCGTCCTCTCCGGCCTCTCCGTCCGCTCCGGCCGCTCCGTCCGCTCCGGCCGCTCCGTCCTCTCCGTCCTCTCCGGCCTCTCCGTCCGCTCCGTCCGCTCCGTACGCTGCGTCCGCTCCCGGCTGCGCGGAGCGAAGCGGGCGCGGTTATCGGGCAGAAGCGCAGCGGGCACCGCGGGCCTCGCAGCGGGGAACGCCGGCGGCACCGACGCGGCGGCGTCGCGGTCGGTTGTGGTCACGCGGTCCGCCCTCCGCCGCCCGCCGCCGCGAGCCTGCCGCGGGAGAGGCGGTGGGGGGGGGGGGGGGGGGGGGGGGGGGGGGGGGGGGGGGGGGGGGGGGGGGGGTCCAGGTGGACGCGGGGGGGTCCAGGTGAACGCGCTGGGGGGGGTTCGCCGCACACCCGCTGCGTGTCTTCCTGCCCTTTGCGCGATGACGTCACGACCCGACGTTCCACGGAGCTGAACTCTTGACATGTAAACAGTTTCTCTCCCTCCAGATGTTTTCATCTGGACGCGCAGGCGCGGTTCGTTTCAGCGGGCGTGCTTCGTCCCTCCAAACTGGTTTAATCCTGGTTTCACTTTAGTGAACCAGTTCATGAATGATAGCGGACTGTTGCTGAATTACTCAGGATTTCTTAATAGGTTTAAGACCTCGCACACTTATGGACGCTGTAGCTTCTGCAACTTCGGTCCTCTTTATGGGGGCCGGGAGGAGGAGCCAGCTGACCGGTTCCGGGCCCCAGAGCCCCGTCAGTGGGCCACCTCCTTGAAAAATCATGTAAAATGATGAGCGGGGTGTCGGCTCATGGTCTCAGTGTGTCTGTGTGACATCACCACCGGACCCGGTGGGGCTGCCGCTGCTCTCACTGGGCTAGTGACCTCAGCTGGAGGAACATTTGGACTCGTGTAAATGTCCTCTCACCCAGGAAGGAAGGGGACTTTTTTTTGGTAAAATAATACTCAGATTCTACCCAGTGAAACATTATCTTAGGTTTAAGAGAGATATTTGTGGTGACTGTTGACGATGGGGCGCCTGTGGTGGCGACGCCCTCACACACACACACACACACACACACACACACACACACACACACACACACACACACACACACACACACACACACGCGCGCTGGAGAGACGCATCTCGATCTATCAGCGATATTTACTCTGAATTTGTTCCTCGCCGGGAAAATGTTTTGTTTTGTTCACTACAATAGCAACAAACAAAGAATTTTATATAATCAGTTTAATAATTAATTCTGGCGAAATTTTACATTCATAAATCCAAATTTAGTCATACAAAAATGCTTTTTTAATCTTTTAGAATGAAACCAAACAATGCATAAACACCATATCTGACTTGAAAAACACAAAAGCACACAATTTTTTTGTTTTGTTTTTTACTTTTATTTATCAACGACTGTTTTGTTTGTTTATCTGTTGTATGTAGCTGTGATCTGAATAAAATTATTTTAAAAATGAAAAAAGTTCCAAAAAGCTTAACTACAGTAGCAGCAAACAAAGAATTTTATAGAATTGATTTAATAATTAATTCTTGCAAAATTTTACATTCATAAATCCAAATTTACATACATAAGCACCATATCTCACTTGGAAAACAAAAAAAATCAGTAAAAACTGCTGATTTGTGTTCCTTATTTAACATTTCTAACATAACATTTCTAATTAATAAAGTATAATTGAATTGAATTTAATTTCTTTAAAATCCCCCTGGCAAATTTTTTTTTTGTTTTGTTCGGTTATCTGTTGCATGTAGCTGTTATTTGGATAAATGAATTAAAAAATGAAAAGTTCCAAAAAGCTGTCCGGCGCTATCGGATAAATATGACAGCACACTTGAGACAACGAGAGGCGTCAATAATGCGTATGAGTGGATATGATGACCAAAATATTAGGGACCCCTCCCAGTGTAACCCAGTACAGTCCAACAGCGTCACAAACTACAGTCCCAATAACAATCATTCAAACATGTCAACACCTCTCTCACACACATTCAATCACAATCCAACATAAAACTCCTCCTGAAGGGAGAACTGATTGCAGGGCTGTTGTATTATACTCTATGGTGGACACGCGGTGGTCGTAATCTTATGGCTGATGTGTTGTATTATACTCTATGGTGGACACGCGGTGGTCATGTTATGGCTGATGGGTGGGTATGACCATGAACGTATGATCATCTGGACCTTCACTTTCTCCTGAAGCCAAAACACTCAGGAAATGAAGCGGCTGTATCTAAGCCCCGCCCACAGACCAGCGTGACCCGTTCCTTTGCCTGTTTTGTCTCAGACTGAAAGATGGACGAGGAGGTGGTCGACGTCGGCGGCAGGACCGAGTACCGCTACCTGGTGCAGGAGGAGGAGGAGGAGGAGGTGCAGTACGTCCGCCACAGGCAGTACATCAGCCCCTTCCTGGTGCTCTCCAGACGCTGCATCTTCCTCATCTTCCTCGCCGTGCTCGCCCTGCTCGTGCTCGCCACCTACCTGGGCTACGTGGCCCAGACGCTGCCGCCGGGCATCGCCGTGGCGACCACCGCCTGCGGGGAGTTCCGGGGAAGACACGTGAGTTCACACCGGCGGCGTTTCGCTTATCGACCTCCAACGACTGTAGGTGTTCTCTAAATATCCGAACTTTAAAACCAAGAGTCACAAATGACCTGAATCTTACAGCCGTCAAGTTTTTGTTGTTGCAGTACCTCATGTGACCACCAGAGGAGTTGAGCCTGATATGAAAGTGGCTGCAGATGTGTTTGTGTGTGCTTGACCTGATTTAATGTCTTTTTTTTTTTAATCCTTATCTTGCAGAAAAATGGAGCCTACTCCTTTAAGGGCATGCGCTATGCAGCTCCGCCCGTTGCTAACCTGCGTTGGGCCCCTCCCGCTGAGGCGGCATGCGAGGGCGGGGTCACGGACGCCAGCCGCTTCCGCAGCATGTGTCCTCAGGTGCGTCCGCTGTCCAGCACGGGCAGGATCATGGGCCAGGAGGACTGCCTCTTCATCAACGTGTGGACACCGACGCTGAGGGCTGACGCCAAGCTGCCGGTCATGGTCTGGATCCACGGAGGCTACCTGCACATGCTCAGTGGGGCCGAGCCGGGCTACTCGCCCACGGAGAAGCTGGCGGCGGACACGGGGCTGGTGTACGTCAGCTTCAACTACCGGCTCAACGCCTTCGGCTTCCTGGCGCTGGAGGCGCTGCGAGAAGGGTCGCCGACCAACACCTCAGGTGGGCAGATGTGCTCTGTTTGCGATGAGCGTGGGGGGCCATGTTGGATGAGCGGCGCCGGTTATCGCTGGCGGGATTACAACTTTGCGAACCTGTTTTTCTCCATTTTTTTCTTTTGCCTTTTTTTGTCATTAATGTTATTTTGGAATGATGAATGACCATTTTCCCGTACAGTGTTATGTTACATGACGGCATTAAATGACAACATGACAGCGTGGCAATGTGGTGGCGTTGCATGGCGGCGTGACAGTATGGTGGCGGTGTGGCAGCGTTACATGACAGTGTTACATGACTGCGTGACTACGTGTTCCTGTTCCATGGCATGTTACGATATGGCTGCGTTTCATGATGGCTATGTGACAGCGTAACTACATGATGGTGTTACATGACAGCGTGATTACACGGTGACGTTACACGATGGCCACTCTACATGAGGCTGTTACATCATGGTATGAGGATGTTGAGGTGTTACATGCTGCTGTTACATGACGGCATGACGATATGGAGGTGTTACATGTTGTTACATGACAGTATGACGATGTTACCTGCTGCGGTTACATGACAGCATGATGATATGGCGGTGTTACATGCTAGCGTTACATGACAGCATGATGATATGGCGGTGTTACATGCTAGCGTTACATGACAGCATGATGATATGGCGGTGTTACCTGCTGCGGTTACATGACAGCATGATGATATGGTGGTGTTTCATGCTAGTGTTACATGACAGCATGATGATATGGCGGTGTTTCATGCTAGTGTTACATGACAGCATGATGATATGGCGGTGTTACATGCTAGTGTTACGTGACAGTATGATGATATGGCGGTGTTACATGCTAGTGTTACGTGACAGCATGATGATATGGCGGTGTGATCTGTCGGCATCACATGACCGCGTTACATAATGGCGCTAGCACATGATGTCATGACCACATGAGGCCGTTACATGATGGTGGCGATATGACAATGTGACAATATGGCAGCTTGACGATGTAGCGGTGTAAGGATATGGCGGCATTACATGATGGTATTACATGACGGCGTGATTACACGGCAATGTTACATGATGGCCCATCTACATGAGGCTGTTACATGATGGCGTGAGGATGTGGAGGTGTTACATGCAGCTGTTACATGACAGTGTGATGATTTGCCGGCGTGATGATATGTCGCCATTACATGGCCGCGTTACATGATGGCGCTAGCACATGATGCCATGACCACATGAGGCCGTTACATGATGGTGATGATATGACGACGTGACAGTATGGCGGCGTGACGATTATAGCGGTGTAACGATATGGCGGCATTACATGGTGGCCCTTGATCCTCCATGATCTTGCTCTTTCTCTCAGTTTGGAGAGAATCAAACTAAGTTAAAATGCTGCGTGAGCTGCTCTTGAAGCTGATTGGCTCTTCACTGTTGTCCCGCCCCACAGGGAACTATGGCTTCATGGACCAGATCGCAGCTCTGAAGTGGGTCCAGAGGAACATCCGTGCGTTTGGAGGAGACCCGGGGAAGGTCACCATCTTCGGCCAGAGTTCAGGTACTGCGCTGGTGATGATCAATACAATCGATTATTTACAAATATTTATAAACCTAATAACCAGAAAAAGGTTTGTGAAGTAAATGGATTTTTATGTTGTATCTGAATTAACTTCCCATTATTGTTTAACGGATGCACCTTTGCAAAGTGCGTCAGAGTTACTGGTAAAAACAACATTACGAGAACTGGATTTTGCTGTCATTTATGCTGCTGCTGTTTTGACAATTCATAACCCTTCCATTTTTTAAGAAGGGTCTGTAGTTATTTTTTTTATTATTCAGTTGAAGTCATAGAAACATTATTATTATTATTATCATCATCATCATCATTATTATTCTCTCCTTCAATTATTATTTTTATTATTAGTAATCATGATAATACAGTATATTTTTTATCATGCAGTGTAAATGATCTAAAACATTATCATTGTTAATTAACTTTGTTCATTTTTAGCATTTTGTTTAAATTATGACAATTAAATTTTATATTCTATCATTTAGCTTAAAGTACTCAAAACATTGTTATGAATAATTGATTCAATCAGTTAATTAATGGACAAATCTTTGGTTTTTCATTGCTCGTATATCTGAAGTGTGATAATTATTATTATCACGCTAGAATTCAAATAGCATTGAAATATCATCTTAACATCATCAATCAAACAATTACATTTCATGCAATGGGGGGGATTTTTCATTTTTTACTGCATATAATATTTTATAATCACTCCGATAAAGGGTCATATTGATACGCGCCTTTGTTGGACCAACCATGAGAGGAGAAGAACACAAACATGGCTCTATAGATTGATCTTATGCCCCAAACCTGACCCCGCGCCACTCTGAGGTTCCTGTGGAACGCAACGCTTTAATCCAGACTTCACCTGAACTTCACCCTCAACCTTAGCCTGAACCTGAACCTGAACCTGAACCTGAACCTGAACCTCATCCTGAACCTGAACCTGAACCTGAACCTCATCCTGAACCTGAACCTGAACCTCATCCTGAACCTGAACCTCAGCCTTAGCTTGAACTTTAACATTAAATCAAAATCTTACCTGAAGGAACTTTGAATAATATTTTGTTTTTCACAACAGATCAAAAGTTAACTTGAAACTCTCATAGATTTGGGTGGAAACATGACAACGCCGACATCTCAGTGTTGAAGCTGCTGTTCTTTGGTGGTCTGTAGGCGGGACCTCCGTTTGGACCCTGATGATGTCCCCACTGGCAAAGAACCTCTTCCGAGCGGCGGTGGACATGAGCGGCTCGTACGTGTACAACGCCACGCTCAAAGAGGCCGAGGCCGCCAACCTGGTCTTCCTGGAGAAGACGGGCTGCAGAGACGCCACCTGTCTCCGCCGTCTCTCCTTGAAACAGGTCTTGCAGGTGGGACGCGGACGCCACGTTGAATGTTCAGACATCTGTTCAGATCTGTGTTACTGATGCTTCTTTTTTGCTAAAATGATCATCCAGTGGCAGGTGAAAAAGCGGTTTATTGCACAGGTGAGTCGTCCTGGACTAGAGTACGTTCATCAGCATGATGCCACCGCTGACACAAGTTCAGAGGGAGCGTGCGATTGGCTGCTGACTTCAGAAATGTCCACCAGCGCCATCGGCTGGTTCATTTCACGAGCGTAAGCCGCCTACAGCGCCGTCTCCAAGAAATCGGCATCTGACTGTGCTGAGGTGTAACCACGCCAGCAGGGGACGCCGCGTCGGACGTCTTCACCCACGCGCTGGTCTGAGATCAGCTAATAGAACCGCTGGTTAGCGCAACCGCGGCGACCCGACTGCAGGAACCGAGCTGATCGGTCCGATGCGATCCGTCGATGGCACGTTCGAGTGTGAAGAAGAAGACAAACGGCACAGTATCAGCAGATGGCGGACAGCAGGTGTGGCGTCGGGTGGGCGAGCCAACCGACCGCGTGGCCCGTGGAGGGGGCGGGGTTATGATTATGCTACAAATAACTCATGAATGCTCAGAGATAATGAGGCGGTCGTCAGGCCCGTTGTGGCGCCATTCATCCGCCGCCATCGCCTCATGCTGCAGCCTGGTGATGCACGGCGCCATGTTGCGAAGCTCTGACATCGGGCTCCGGTTCCTGCCGATGTCCAGCAACCTCGCAAGGCCATCACAGAGGAGTGGGTTCATAATTCCACAGCGCACAATCAATAACATGATCAATAACCCGATCAACTCGGAGCTTTTATCGCGAGAGTCAACGATCCTGCCGTTTGATCCCAAGAAATCTCAGATCTTGGACTGAAGGACGAGTGTGCAGAGGACAGTGGCCTTCGTGTTTTTGGTGACTGCGCGTCTCTCACCCCGAAGCGTTCATAACAAGTCCCATGATCGACCCCCCAGGCCATCCCGTGGCAGCAGTACCCGTCCTGGGCAGCAGACGACCTGGTTGACCTGCCCACCCGGGGGCGCTTTGTTGGCCCGGTGGCCGTGGTGGACGGGTACATCCTTAAAGCTCCGCCCTTTGAGCTGTGGGAGAAGAAGGGAGTCTACAACGACGTTCCCTTTGTCATCGGGACGACGGAGCAGGAGGTGGACTTCAGGTGAGAGGTCAGCTGGTTCAGCTTCGCGGCCGCCTGTTACCACGACCGAACCGCTGAGTCTTCTGCTTCCTCCGCAGCCCGCCGGCTGGGAACATCTCCATGTGGACTTGGGGTGACTACAGGTGGTTTGTCACAGGTAAGCGTAAATAATTTCAAATCGCGGCGGTCCCGACCTGAAATCGGGAAAATGTCTGGAAACCTTCCATGGGAAGTTAAGCTGGGGAATTTTGGAAACAGCTACAGACTGTATATCTCTATAATAAGCTAGCCTCTTAAATGGTCAGTGAAATGAAAACTAGCTTACATTTAGCACCTAACTTACCAGCTAGCTAGCTACTGTATGAATAGATTTGTATTTAATTTTTGCAAGTTAAACAGTAATACCATTATAGATCAAATATATT
>CAAKHG010026047.1:0-32165 GCA_901007715.1 Dactylopterus volitans | reverse complement strand
ATCAGGTGACACACTAGCATCCAAAACTCCGCGTGTGAACGTGTACTGCGGAGAAAAAAACGCGAATATGGGGTGCGCAGAGGAGAATCGCTAATTACTGGAGCTGGTGTGTGCGTGTGTGTGTGTGTATGTGTGTATGTGTGTGTGTGGGAAGGCACAATGGGTCCGTTTGGTGCTGTAATGTTAGCCCGTAGCCGCAGCTTTCCCTCAGACCCAAGTTTAGCAAAAAACCGGCTAACCGCTCCGGCGTCTACCGAGCGGGGCGGCCCGGCTCACCTAGCTGACCTGCCCGCGACACGAATGGCCTAAAGCGCCGCTGCCTGAGCTTGCGAATAGTTACTGGGTGTTGCGACGCGACGCTGTAAAAAAAAAAAGAGAGAGGCGACCGTTCCCCCGCAGACCACTGAGTAGGGTCCTGCTAGCTAACCGGCGGTAACCTAGCTGGCCAAGCCGGAGCACTACCGACATTCCTGCTGCATGAGAGCGGCTTCATTAAGACACTTGGATGTTCAGCCTGTGCAGTGGTTGTGCTTCATGTGGGGACGTCAGTTGCACTCCAGTTCCGTGTCTGTGCGTGTGTGCCACATTGACATTATTCCACGTTTGTTTGCTGAAGCTAGCGTTGCAGTTCCTGTGTTATTACCTTGCGTCTCCTGGTCTCAGCAGTACCACTCCAAACAAAGCATTGGTATATGACTCGAAGGTTTTGTTTCCAATTATCCACCTTATAACCGTTCACATGGGAGCACCCGGCCGGACTCATGACAGTCAAAACATTCGGTTCAGGTTTTTTAGGTGACAATGAAAAGTCTCCTGGATGATTCAGTTAGCTAGCTGGCTAGCACGAACTATCTGTCCAGAAATGGTTTCCGTTTGGAAATGGGACAATCGATGTAGTATCCAAAACGCTCCTCGGGCATCTGACACACACCGTCTTTAACTAACTCTCTAAAAACCTGTTCATTTAGTCATCTAAGAGAATTAACACTCCACTGGAATTTCTGTTCCCTCTGCTGTTTTGACAGTTGCCTTTTCCATGAACGTTAGCCCCACTTCCACTCTCACGATTAGTTAGCTTTCTTTCTCTAGTTAGCCTGCTAACGCTCAACTACTGCTTCACAATGCCCGCCCAGCGTGCACCGTGATTTGCCAACACAAAGAGGTGACGTCACCACGTCGCTTCTGGAGCACGCTCGGCGCGCTCGTTTTCAGATCCGGGGTGTCCCGAATGCGGGGCGATTCCGGCTTCGACCAGAGGTTGCATCGATGACGTTAACCTGGCGAAACACCCCCCATTCAAGGTAGCCTGGAATGTATAAACGATCAAAAAACTTTACAGTAGTGATATTTTGAGCGGCGCAAAAAAATATATGCTTTTTTTTTTCTACAATCGCCGTAGCAGTGGTGAGGATTTCAGTTGTTATGCCCGATATACTTATGTCAATAGATGTTAATTGCTTTTGGAAAGATTTCCCTCCGCTTTCTTATGATATACGTTTTTGATGCTAAATTATCAAATCCCACATTGTGATCGCAACGTATCTGACATGTGAAAAGTAAAAACAAAATCTTTTTAATGCAAACGGCAAAAATAAATAAATAAATAAATAAATCTTGTGCACTTTTCACGTAGAGTCCAACCCCGCCTTTTAATATCATCAGTTAAAGCCTACCACCTAGTGGTTATAGACCGTAGTGTGCAACCAGTGCTGATGTGTTTAAGGATCTCGGTGAAATGTAGCGTGCAAATCTCAATTAGTCAGTACATGGGTACATAATGATGTGATAGTATGGAGGGAGACTAGGCAGGTTATGTGGATGTCTCTCACTCCAGGGGCGTCACGTCCATGTACTGAGGACTCACCTGTCTCGCCACTGAGTGCTCAGAAACCGTTGGGCGCGAGGGTGAGTATATCTGAATTTTTGAGATTAAATAAAGACAATGAATAAATGACAGCGCGATCAGGTACGTGGAGACCCTTTGCCAACCACAATACCATGATCAATTCCAGGTCACCGTTTAGAGCTGAGGTTACATCCCTGAAAAATTAACAAATAATTACGTTTTGTTTTTTATTGAAGTTCTCACCAGATACACACTGTGTCCCACGAGAGTAGCAACCGGCATTCTAAGGGCGATGAGGGAGCGTGCAACCATTATAGATATAGGGTGTTAAATGACAGTTTCATATTGGCCAGTTTTGACTCAGGATGGATTTGAACATGAGGTAACAGCCTGAGATGCGTGTGTCACCCGTGTATGAGGAAAAGTGGTGGACAAAGTTGTAACGGAGTAGTGAGGCGCCGATCGCGCTTACAGTCTGTGCTTTTCCACATGGGGGCAGTGCAGGTCTTTGTGTCAACAGCTCCCTTAGTAAACTTCCCCATCGTACCTACAAACTGGTGCTTGACAGCTGTAATTAGAAAAAAAGCATTTCTTGCATAAGGCGCATGTGATTGCCGAGAACTTAATGACCTCGTTGAAGCAATGCTGAAAATTGCTAAATTAATGCTTAAAAAGAAACAGTGAAGTTGCAGTTGACATCCATGTCCATAACACAGTTGTGTAAACCTTGAAGGAACTATGATGAATATCAAGCATAGAGCAGTGCCATCCCTTCTCCTTTTTATCCCATTAAACATTTTTCCTTCTGCTGTTGAATGTTCTTATCAGCGCATGAGTCATGTCCAAATTCATGTTTTTTTTGATGTCACGGTAATGTTGACCTTTGACCCCTGGCCACTGAAATCAAATCAGTTCTTCCATGAGCCCAAGCTGTCATTTGTGACAAATGTAATTCCCCGCCAGGCATTCCTGAAATACTGCCTTGAAGCGAATGACGCAGGCCGTAGTGAAGTTGACCTTTGACCTTTTGGATACAAAGCGCCATTTTTTTTCATGCTAAAGATTCTTGTGAACTTCTGTCGATTAGCAGATGATGTAGAGCGTTATGGCCGGAAAGGCCAGACATGACTCTCATACCGCACATTATCACTTCATTCTACTTTGCACAGTTTTTCAAGCTGTGGTGCACCAATTTTGTCATACTTCTGTATGCAGCTACGTGTATATGTATATTGCTTTTATTTTTTATTACTTTGCTATGTTGCACTGTTTGATTTAGTGTATGCTGTTCAACCAAGCCTTTAAATCACCCCCCTGGGGATGAATAAAGATTTTTTTAATTGAATTGAATTGAAACTATGGCCATAACTCCCAATGTTCTATGCTGATCATGACAAGATTTCACCCAGGCATCTAAGAGGATTAAATGATATGACATGATGTAGTAATATTTTGTATCTCAAAGGTCAGAGGTCAACTTTTTGTCACATTTTCACAAATCCTTATGGAATGTCTGGAGGATGATTCTTTAACAATGTTAGATACCTATGACGTTGTTCACATTGGCTGGGATGAACTTAAACGGTCTTAACACACCATGTGATATAAAAATCTCCTCGGATATTTGCTGTTTGTCGTCAAAAACATAAACTGGAGCTCAAAACTAAGGACGTAAAGCTTGGATTATAAAAATTTTCGGGTGAAGTTTTAATATATTGACATTGTATGGCCCATTGATGCAGTAATGGGAAAAGTGTTTAAAATACCATGCACGCATACCTTATACAAGTAAATTGTCTGCATTCGAACTGTAACTGAATGAAACATATGGAATCATTGATGGCAAAATGTACTAAAGTATCCAAAGTTAAAGTACTCGTGCAACTCTCAAAGTTATTATAAGCTAATGTAGGATTATTGTCATGGAGCAGGTAAAGGACATACTGCAGGATACTCTCACGACAGACTCAGCTGTGAGGTAGTTCAGCGACGTTTAGCTTTTTGGCGCCTGTATTCTACATAACGAGTCGGTGTTTCCTCAGTGTTTCCTCACCTGAACCACCGGGCAGACGTTTATAACCAGGTGAGAGGTTAACAAACAGAGGCGCCCGTTTATGGGCCTGCTCAACCCCGACTGGGGCGCTGAAAAATCAACAACTACTTTATCTCATCCCGTGTGTCAATGAAGGTAAAGAGGCTCGCGTGCAAGACTGACACACTTAATTAGGGCAGACTTAATTCGAGAGTCTAGGGCTAAAAGTGGTGTGCTGATTACAGACCAAAGTATCGTTCCCGCAAATTGATTTTTGAACTCTGCCACAGCGACAGACAGTCAATTAAAAAAAGCAAATATCAGATAAAAGGCTAAAATTCTTCTCATGATCAAAACCGGCTCGCGTCTCGAACGATGACAGAATCCACTCTGGTTGATTTTTTTTTTGTTGGCCTTCAAAGAAGCACAGGCCTGACCTCCGTGACCCTTAACAGAAAACAGCATGTCACGGTGATTCGCCTCCACCAATGTGCGCGTTACCGTACCGGCGTCTCGTTGAAGCGGATACTCTGCCTCAAACAGAGGGAGCATCTGCCACATAGTGGACAGTTGACGCCATTGCAGCCTGTTCATCGCCTGCTCTGAGTGTGTGTGTGTGGTTTTTTTTTTTTTTTTGTTACCTGAGTAACAGCAGAGGGCTGATGTTGGCGAACCGGCATCTTCCTGAATATGTCTAAGTAAAATAAACAGCACACATTCCCATTCGCTTACCATAACCATTTCGATTATAGCAGCAGTTTAGATTTTCAAGTGTGCTATTTTTGTCCTGTTTATGTTACTATTTCTTGAAATGAAAAAAAAAAAAATTTAAAAAGCTTTCCTCAGAATTTCACACAGAGGCAACACGTGCGCCGCTGACTATGTTTTCTTCTATTTTTCGGTCACAACGTAAAGCCTTTATCAGCTGGGAGAATACTTCTGCGCAAATGCGGGGGGTGACAAAGGAGAGCCTTAAAAACAAATAATTGAATTCGTTGTCTGGTGAGCAGAGAACATTTCAAGGTTTCCCGGGCATCTCACAGCACAAAGGAAGCTTTGGAGTCTGCAGAAAATTCACTTATCAGTGTGAGCGCATGTAGTCGTATGCAACAGTCTCACTGTATTGCGTGCGTGGGGGCTAAGCGGTTTTCATGTGACCACAGTGGCCTTTCCTCTGAGCAGAGGCACGCAGAGCGACAACTCCACTGAAGCGCAGCGCTGCGGGTCGAACTCTCTCACACACACACACACACACGTTTGCGTCTCCCTCTTCAGCTGGTTTTTTCATGTGTGGGGCAAGGAGAGGGCCACGCTGCCGGTGTGTTTGCACGTCACATGTGGAACCGCACGGGATCACATTCAACCAGATACGATCACAGACTATTAAAGTACGCTGATGCTATCAGCGGAGCACGCTTCTCTTTTCAGGAAATATCCGAATTCATATGAGTTGTTTTCAAAATACAACACGGAGGGCTATTGAACATTTATCACACGGAATCATCATCTGCGGTTTTTAAATTTCTAGCAGCTGTTATACAGCTATACAAAAAGAAACAACGGCAACAGTGGAGGAGAAAGCAGCTCACGCAGACTTTTTAAGTTCCAGTTGAAGGTCATGACAAATGATTGGCGGAGAAAACTGGGAAGTTTACAAGCGTTTCTTGCGTCGTCGGCTGAATGGCTAATTTTCAAGAAGAAAGCAGAGGTTGTTTGCTTGAGTATGAAAATGTTGCTCGCGGGCGCGAGAAGCAGCGTTTCGGTCTGACGGCAGTTCAACGGAGCGACGGGTGTTTCCGCCGCTCGATCTCGGAGGACACACTTTTGCCCATGTAGGCCTGCAGGATGTGCGTGAACGCCACAGCCATGGGAGGTGGTGTAATTTAGCTGCCCAAGCTGCTCTTCACCCTTTGAGCATCCTAACTTTGTGGGCCGCGTGACTCAGGGACTGTGATGATTGCGTGTGCGCGCGTGGGAGTGGGTCTCATCGCCGGCAACATTAACTAAATAGCTACAAATAACCGAAACATGTTGAGGGTCCAGTCAAGACAATACACGTCTGGTGACAGAGGACCTCGTCAGAATAGCAAACAGCTTTTAAAACTGACCCGCCGCCCGGGACAAAATCACGCACTAATTGATATGTCACCCACTACGGAGCACAGGCGTAGGGGAGGAAATGATGGGGATTTATTTTTGTGCTCAAACAAAAGCAGGTCAATTTGATCCAAGGCGGGATAATTTGCCTCAGAGTCTTTTAAAATTCACGAGGCGTACCAGCACACCCGTAAAAAGTCCCTTTACTTTACATGAAAGTTAAAGGGAGCATCTCCTGCCATAGCCTGCCATCAGATTTGTTTATTTATTTATTTATTTTAGATTTCAGGGATGCCTAACCACCGGCGCTGTCAGTAGATATCTATATTTGCACATTCTAATTTTCAGTATCTCGTCCCACAGAGATGCAGCGCAGCAGAGGGTGGCGGCTCAGAGCCAGTGACCGCACCCCTACAGAAAAGTGTGTCTGGGGATTAACCCAAACGCGATATGGCTTTACGCGCGACATGGATGATAGGAGTTATGATGCTTGTGTACACACTCGCACACACACAATGGCCGAATTTCCAGCTCGTTCCTCCTAATGAAAGAGTTTTGGGCCGTTGCAGCGCGTTTGTCCCTGTAGGCCACCATACTCAAGACATCCACTTTTAAAACAATACCTGCTGGGGTTTCCCCACCCCCTCCCCCCGAATCTAACCGAAACATCTAACAAATGTGTGCAAGCTAAACCAGACAAACAGTATTGTCAGCATTTTTTTTTGGAGATCTCTAAAGGAGTCGCACAATGTTTTCAATTCAGTCAAAGTCTAGACATAGCCGTTTTTGTAATTTTCAGACACAAGTGAAAGGAAAAAAACCCAAAACAAAACACATTGTCTGCTCGCCAAACGAAACAGGAGAAAGCTGGTCTCCTTGATCCGACTAAGAAACGGCTCTTTGTCCTCTCGTCGCGGGCCAGACGGAGCTCATCCATGTGCTGGCTCTGGACCGTAGGCTTGCCCATGTGTTTTGCTCCTGAGCTCTGTCTTTGACGGCCCTGGAGCCTCAGCTTCCCATCCAAAGACCATGACCTGAGCGAGAAGAAACTCTGGGAATCACAGTGATATTGCCGCATTTGTGTTTTTGGCCACAAATGTGAGAAATGGAGTCGTAGAACGATCAATTTTTTGGGGATTCTTCAGGAAGTCGGTGCTCATTTAACACTGGAGTGGGTTCCTCTTGTTACCGCGATGATCATGGAGCAAAATTTTTCTTTCTGCTTAGTTGGTCGCGTTTTCTGAAATTCAAGGACTTAGTTGATGACATTACAATACAAACCATGCGCAAAACTAAAAACAAACATCTACCTCCACATGTCCAAAATCTGTTTAAAATGAGGGACACCAGATACATCTTGGGAGGAACCCTATTATTTGAAAAACTGAAGACTCAAACCAATGAAAAGAATCACTGTGTATCTGTCAAAGGGGTGAACATCTGGAACAACTGTCCCGAAATCATTAAACTCTGTTGTGCCCTAGTTAGCCTTAAAAGACTTCATAAAAACAACATTTCTCGTTATAGTATGGAAAATTAAGTTTGCTGATTCTGTACTGTTATTTTTTTTGGACTTGTGCATTATGGGCTATTCTTTATTTTTTGCTGTGATGGCAAATTAAAGTTTACTGATACGATAAATATCAAATTCCTGCGCTTTGTTTCCTATGTATTTGTTGAAACGAGTATAATTTTGTAAGGTAAAAGGGGTGGGTTGATATAAGCTCAGCTTCTATCTACACCCTTTCGCTTACATAGTCTAACTGAGAAATCAGCCTCCGAAATGTACCGAAATAAACTCAATTCATTCATTCAACTCTCAAAATACAAACCTATTATTAAGCCTGAAACGGCATAAAAAAAAAAACAGCATAAAGAGTAAACCCAAAAGGGAAATAAGATATGATTTGGACAGTGAATATTTGAAGTTCTTACTTTTAATAGGGTGTTAAGTCTAAACCATACTACAAAAGCAGAATTACCAATCGTAATAACAAAACAAGCTTCAGCATTTGAGACTTGTCCATGCATGCCTGAGGCACAACTTCAGTCATCTGCTGTCTTAACAGAAAAATTGATGTGTCACAGACGATTCTGGTAATCACGGGCTCACTGGCGAAAAGCAAATGCTCTCGTCTCAAGATGGCTGGAAAGGTTTTAGGGACAGCACGGTGGCCGCCTCAAAAACAAGATCCTCCCCGCGAGGGAACAGCATGTTTATGCTGTGTCTGTTCCCATGGAGCCAGTTTTAGTCCATTT
Source organism: Dactylopterus volitans (assembly GCA_901007715.1). Taxonomy (NCBI): domain Eukaryota; kingdom Metazoa; phylum Chordata; class Actinopteri; order Syngnathiformes; family Dactylopteridae; genus Dactylopterus; species Dactylopterus volitans. Next base: position 23,931 of record CAAKHG010026047.1, on the reverse strand, counting down.
CAATGTAAGCACTTTGCGTTGGTGTTCTGATAGGAAATTTCACAAAACAATCTATGACATACGTCTCAATAGCAGGACATAGATAAGACAGACGGATAGATAGATAGATAGATAGATAGATAGATAGATAGATAGATAGATAGATAGATAGATAGATAGATAGATAGATAGATAGATAGATAGATAGATAGATAGATAGATAGATAGATAGATAGATAGATAGATCTTTGTTGTCATTGCACGATACACAACAAACCTCTGTTCGGACCAAATTAGTTGCAGCTTATGAAATATACAATGAGCAATTCATATGCACACACTCACACGGTAATTAAATTAATTAAGGTAAGGAAAACAAAACAAGCAGCAACTTCATGGACGACAAAAGATGAATCACTGTCACTATTTTGAGCCGCGCCTTTAACAAAGTGTCCCATATCCGGCGTGGATTACAATTTATTGCTTATTCCGGAAAAAAAAAAAACAAGGTTAGCCTTTTCCTGCAGTGTGTTGCCGGCTGATTTGAACATGTGGTGACGATACTGCTTAATCAAAAGCATGCATGCCCCCTTTGCAGTGACAGCAGCAGCTGCAGAGCAGTAACTGCGCCACAGAGGCCTGCTGCAGACCAGGAGCTTATTGGAGCTCCACGGAACTGAGCTTTCTACGAAATCGGCGGGCCCAAACAGACAATGATGATGATGGGCTGGTTCTGTGGTAATAATCCATTAGCAACAGAGCCAGGTCTGCATGAAATGTAGTCGTTCAGCATCGCAGGAATGTATCACAGTCGGAAGCGGTAATGCGGGAACTTTGATTCTGAGCCATCCGGCTCGAAGCGCAAGCGATCCGAGCGGCAGGGAGCCTCACGCCAATCCGGTTGTCTTTGGTTAGCGCCACTCAGATATACTTAAGTGCATTTGAATAAACGGTTGATATAACAAATTGTGCCTAATCTTTCCAAATGGATGGGAAATATTGGTTGTACGGCGGTCAGTGTCCCTCAACCCACACGGGAGTTGGCCTTCCCAGACAGAGAACCTTGCCTTGATGACTTTATCAGCAGCTGTTTACCTCTTTTTTTTCCCCCCCACACACATGGTGATTTCGCATTTCCTGTTTGTTTTGCGCATGCAGACTGGCAGTAACTGCGGCCCGGGGTCACACTGCGCTGCACTGAGGGAGGCTTGCACGGCACTCGAAGATCAGATTTAATGATGCGTTCCACTGACTGACTCCGTCCATGGAAAGAAGCCTGTTATGTTGAGTGGACCGTGGAGCTGGCCAGCTCGCTTCCAACGGTGGCGAACGGCAACTCATCAGGCGCTTTTTTCGTATCGTCACAGAGGCTTGGTGGGGCAGGGCGAGACCCTCTCTAGGGACGCTATGGAAGCGCTTCGCTGGAAGGAGCCCGACGTCACCAAGGCTCATAGTTGCTTGGGTTGTCCCTTGTCGCTCATATAGCTCATGTTTTGCCTGAGCAGCTGATATGCTCGTTTCCAAAAAAAAATGTTTCACTGCTGGAGTTCACATGAAAGTTGTTTTACTTTGGAATTCATGTAAGACACTTTGGCCAGTCTCACTTTGTCCTCTTTTTTTTTTTTTTTTTTTTGTTCTCTCTCATATTTGATCTTCTTCCGCAGCCGTTTTGTAAGTAAAATACCGGGAAAAACATTGTAAGTTCTGTTCACGGTTCCAACTAAAGAGTCTAACACTTTGCTCTTCAGACTCACTTAAGCAGAGAAATAGTTCTCAGGAACAATTAAGCGGACTTTGGAGGAAAAATGTAAGCATTCTCGTGAACCGAAGAACCAATTTACACAGTTTAAGTTATACAGCCTGTGGATGGATTATCATGAAACTGTGCAGAGGGAGACTGAGCAGATTCACATATAACCAGAAACTGTTGATGGCACGTATCAGCCAGTGGAGGGGAAAAACTCCAAAGGGCCAGATGTCTTTCTCCTACCGTTTCTCCTACTGTTGTTGAGATTAGCGAAGCATGGAGCTGCAGGAGCGCCTGTGTGTGTATTTACTGTGCAAAAATTATAACAATAAAGTGAAAGTATCCCAGTAGAGGCTCAATAAAACTTCTTCTTATAGAACTAACATGATATTCTGATTTAATATGTGAAGGGGCTGTAAAAGCTTTGTGGCACTTGTGTGGCAATAACTTTGCTCCTTAAACTGAACAACAAAATAGATGGCGTGCCGTAATTGCCGAAATGTTTAAATTTCCTCGCCTTTTGTAGGACTTCCAAAAGTATAATAATGATTATTTAAAACCAAAAAAACCCCTCCAAAAAAACAGTGATCACCATGTTTGAAAAGTGGACAAATTCATGCACATTTAGCCTCAAAAGTGTATCAAAGCGTCCTGGAATCAACATATCATGAAGACAACAACTCTGATGCAAGCATAAATTAAATTATTTACACCGTGGTGGCAAGATTGGTCCCAGTTTCATAGATGAGTATGTGTACACGGTGATCTGCATTGCTCTGGGTGAAGACCGTCAGCAGTGCCCAAGAATCACCCAAAGAAAAATGAAAATACGGTTTAACAAGAACTGGCAAAAAAAAAAAAAAAATTTCCCCGCTGACTCCTGATTGATTTTAAAGAACTGTTCAATCCGTGTGAAATGCTAACATTGATATACCATTACTCGGGATAGCAATGTCAAAATCGCGCGCCGCTACGGATGAAAGGGCTAACAGCCGCAATTACATAAAATAAGGGTTTGCGAGCATGCGGGCGGAGGGATATCAGATATGCTGACCAACCTGACGGCGTGTTAACAAGCTCCTTCCTGTCTTCCGGGCCACTTTTCAGATTGTAAATGGGTCAAAGAAACTCATGATGCATCAAGATGAGGCAAAGTCACACACACACACAAAAAAAGTTGAGTGGCACCAGCGCGCACATGCTAAGCCGGATATGTTGCTGCCTTTACTGTTCCCACACGTCAGTCTATGACACATATATTATACTCTAATATCACAGTATCATTGTGCATTTCATTCCAGTCAGATATGCTCAATTGCTGGAGTGGGATGGGACTGATGGGTTATGAAGTGACCCACTTTTCAGAACTCATGAATGTGAGGTGTCAGAGCCCCCCACCCCCAACCCCCCAGCACAGTGGCCCAAATGGTATACATGGGCTACGTAATGTTCTACAAACTCAAATGTGGGTCACATACACCAATGCTTTTTTTTCTTCAGTGGTGTGAAGAGATAAAAGTTCTACTGGAAATTAGGAGCCCTGGGTGAGTTTTTAAGTGACTCTTAGCAGAACACCAAAATGCGAGGTTAATTACTGCGGCTACTCTTAATTAGGTCTTCACTGGCTGCGTCACGGTGATGGTGTCGCCGCTGCGGTGGCTAATGAGGCAGTGTTTACCTGTTGCGGGTGACGCGGTGTGCGGGTGTGCGTGTGTGCGTGTGTGTGTGTGTGCATATGTGTGTGCGTGTGTGGTTGGGTGGTTGGGGAGGGGCCCAGGGGAGTGGGAGGGGGGGGTAATCAATTGCTGAGATTAATGTCTGACAAGAACCTATACGTAGCTGTGAAAATATAGGTCAGCCAGATTTCGAAGCTCCAGAGATTACATCGGTTTCAAATCCATCATCATTATCTGTGATGCTGCGATACTGCTCCTAACGGATGTATACATAATCCCTCCATTTGCAGGGAGACGATAAGCCACTCAGTACTACGGCAAACAGCCATTTTAACTCACTCCAACTTATCAGTGGTGAAACATTAATTGAGTCTGGGTTGCAAAATCGAGTTGTGGGTCCGATGACGCGACCGTTTCGGCGCTGAGAGGATGGAGACTTGCGGCAGGCGAAGACCTGATATAACAGGAATATGGGTCAGTTAGAGGGAGTAAGTCGCGGGTCAGGCTAGGTGAGCATTTGGAGAGACACTTTATTGCTCCGTGCCTATTCCTTTGTGCTGCTATATGGTCGACGTGGTTATTTCTGTCCATACTATTCTATGGGGTCTCCCCCTTTTTCAGCCCATTAATCCAATCTCGGCGTGAAGGTGCGCATCCAAACGGAGACCTGTGACCTAAATACACATATAGTATGGCTCATTGGGGCTCACTGAAGCACATTTGTGCCTATCATGTGCACTAACCTTTACAGTGCCAAGTGTCACTCTATATGGGCGTATAGGTAGAGATGCTTAGGGTTGCTAGGCAGTGGGGTGTGAGGCAAATCCATCACAGGTCACGTTTGTTTGTTCTGTTATACAGAGGAGCATGCACTTAATGAAGTGTCCTACATATTGCAAGGTAACGAAACATGTAAAACTGGGGTGTGCTCCAGAAACTCCTGAGTGTCATCATCATCATCATCATCATCATAAAAATCATGCGCACGTAAAAATTTGAGACCTTCTGACATGCGAAGGACTAGTTCCTTGATTGTTATGGGAACCCAGATATTTGACACAGTGCCCTTTGAGATTTACAAAAGCTTGTACAAGCAGTACAAGCAGTAATCTCACATAGAATCCCATGTACTTTTTTGTTACTCAACCAACTTTGGCAAGAATCCAAAATGTATTTAACTATTTCCTTATTATTTAATTATGTTTTTTTTGTTTGTTTGTTTTGCATATTTATGAAATGTGTGGGTCAACACTATCAAAGGGTAGAAAAAAACATTGATAGAACTATGGGTTCTGTTTAAGCAGAGATATATACAGCATGTGGGTCAACATGCAGGAGTAGAAAAAAAACATTGACAGAACTATGGTGGATAGAGGAGTGGTGAGAAGAACAATAGGTCAAGCTTAGAGATCAAGCCGGAGAAGTTTTGTAACAAAATAAAAGGAACAAAACTCATGGACGAGTGAACAGCAAGAGATTAATGGTGTGAGAGTAGTCGGAAGGAGAGGGGAATGCCCAGCAATAACATCTGAGGAGGCAGGAGGACCACAGCCAATTCTTCCCCAAAAAATCCAAAATAGTTCCAGAGATCGGGGAAGAAAAAAACAAAGTATCAGTAAATGTCTGTTGTTCAGAAAAGATCATATGATGATGATGATGATGAGCGCAATAAATAGATCAAGGCCACTCTCTCCAGGGAAAGACTAGCTGTTTCTGTGTTATGCCAAAACATTCGGGCAGCGTTGTTGCATTGTGATAACAAAGTGAGGGAGGAGGAAAGTACTATTGCAAAGCTTGAAAGAGACAAGCAGTCAGGATTACAGCACAAAAAAATGCCAAGAATCAATTTCAATAGCAATAATAAAGGCTTGTGGTTAAAATGGTGTACCTCAAGGCCGTGTGACAAGCCCACTACTTTTTATTATTATGATGAATGTTGACTTTTCACGTGTACAACTAGATATAGGCAGGTCACTGTTAGTGGATGATGGAGATTTGGGTTTCTCCAAATGAGGATGAGACATGGAGGATGCAATCAGGAAAGCACAAAGAGCAATTTATCAATTGGTGGAAAAAGGTCTGTCAGTAAAAAAAAAAAAAAAAAAAAAAAAAATTAAGACAGATTTAACCGGAGAAATAAATTTATGATGATGTTTGGAAAATTTACATTTTTGTCGAAGCGAATGTATGTTTTTGGCGCTCAATAAGGTTTGTGTTTGATTAATGGCAATTTATACTAAGTTCTCAGTCATAAGAATGTGGAAGCCAGGTAAAAGCTCAGTCATGGGCTCCAGCGCATGTTAGAGCGGAGGGGGATGAAGTGGTGAATGAACTGTCAAAGAGTGCCTTAAAGAGAGGAAGTATGGATATTTATTACACTGAGGGGGGACAATCGGTCAGAAAGGTGCGCAATTGTTCCCACTCAGGAGCGGAGGGTGGCGGTACTGCGCCAACAAGCCGGATGCCAACCGCCGTAATATATGAAAGAGAAGAAGAAGAAGCAGGAAGCACGATGGCGGTGGCGCAGGCGAAGCAAGAGAAAGAGAGCGACGACTGCTCTCTTCTGCCTTTAGTTCATGATATTATAAAGTGGTAAGATGACTAACCGATCACACACGTTCCGCATTTATTCGTGATACCGTGGCAACTTTTTTAAACGCCATTAATAATCGTTTTCGGGGAGTCGCTAGCTTGCCGGCGTGTTAGCTTAAGCGAACGTTAGCTTCCGGAGCTAGAACAACAAGAGAGTTTGCTAATGAAAACAACGGTGGTTAAGAGTAACATTGACCCAATTCACCCCCCGTCTTTATCGCGTTAGCATGGACAAGGACAGCCAGGACGTCCACCAGGAGCTGGCCAAGCTGAAGGCGAAGATCCAGGAGGCCCGGGAGCAGATCTCCAACATGCCCGGGATAGACTGCAGCCCGTCGGAGCAGCAGCAGCAGCTGGCCACGCTGCGGGAGCAGGTCCGCACCAAGAACCAGCTGCTGCAGAAATACAAAAGTCTGTGCATGTTCGACGTGCCGAAGGCGTCGTGAGACCGGAGACGGGCGGACATCGCCGGCATGGGGACTCGCAGACGCCCAAGGTGAATGGGGGAGCTTTTGTTTACATCCTCGCGGAATGGAGCGGAATAACGTGGGCTTGACTCGGGCAAAGCGGACGTGAACAAACGACAATGACTTAGCTCCACTGCCTCACACTTTGTGCTTGCTGCAGCCTTAAATGTGTATATTTATTATTTGTATTCATCTAACTGCCCCCCCCCCCCCTTCAATATTTCACTTTTTGGTTTTTGTAATAAAATAGAACAAATTTGAGAGCTGACTCATGTCTCCTCGGCGTGCCTCCAGGGATGCAAGTGGGCGTAAGCCTGTGGTGTGTGTCCAAAACTTTGTTCTCTTTGTGACTGCGGAAATTTAAAAGAGGGCACGTGTTAATTAAGAATCCAGAGATTGTATGTTGGGACAAATGTGACTCTACGTGCACAAGGGTGGCGCAGTGTCAAGTGTGTCTTGAGTGGTGCTGAATGGAACTGGGAGATGCCCGAAGGCGTTCAATGCTGTCGTCCGCTGAAGCCAGCCGGCACTAGAAATTTAAGCATATATATTACTGGTATTACGGTAGTATTGGGACGGGTGCTGAGACGAGCCAAACATGTCAAGAAAAACACAAACTCAACATTATCTAAATAAAATAAGACGAATAGCGAGTAATTTTCACGTTTTTCCTTATAACTGTTTGTTTCCAACTATATTCATTATATATAAAGGGAAAGCCACCCAAAATCACATCATACTAATTTACTAATTTTCCATCTGTCATAATTCCATCCCTTCAGAAGTGCGCCAGATATTTCACTGGGTTCTTACTCTGGGAGACCCCCAGTGTGATCATGATAACTGTCATCTCATTCCACTCTAGAAATTTACAGAAATTTAAAGGCACAGTTGCCTGAAATCGCATACTGTTATACTGGAAATGTACCCATTCTGGAAAAATCATACAAGATGTCCCTTCAGAGGTGCCCTAGATAGTTCACTGGATTCTTTACTCTGGGAGAACCCCCACTACGATCATAACTGTCATCTCATTCTAGGACAGGTGGCAAATGAGTTTGTCATGAATGTCACAGTACGCGATATGGGGAAAATTTGCCTTTCATTTTCTCAAAACTTCTACAGTAGAATGAGGGCAAAGTTATCATAATCATAGTCGGGGGTCTCCCAGAGGAAGAATCGGGTGAAATATCTGTGGCACCTTTGACAGGATAGTTTCTGTGATTTTTTTCCAATATGGCTCTGTTATGAGAGTAATAGTATGCAATTTTTGGGAACTTTGCCTTTAATTTTCTGTAGATTTCTACAGTCGAGTGAGATGACAGTTATTGTGATCATAGTGACGGTCTCCCATAGTAAGAATCCAGTGAAATATTTAAGGCACCTCTGAAGGGATCGATTTTATGACAGATGGAAAATGAGTGTGAATGTAACAGTATGCGATCTTGGGGAATTTTACGTTTAATTTTCCCAAAAATTCTACAGTAGGATGAGATGAAAGTTTTCGGGATTGCATTGAGGGTCTCCCAGAGTAAGAACCCAGTGAAATATCTGTGGCACCTCTGAAGGGATATTTTCTATGATTATTCCAAAATGAGTACGTCATGAATGTAACGGTGCGCGACATGAAGGGAGATTTGCCTTTAATTTTCTGTACTTTTCCAAAGTAGAATGAGATGGAAATTACCATGATCACAGTAGGGGTCTCAGTAGCAATCCAGTGAAATTTCTGTGGCACCTCTTAAGGAATATATACATATGTATTCCTTAAGAAGTTCCACAATTATGTGATTTTAAGGAGTGTTCCCTTGAAATATCAATAATGTAATTGGAAATAAAAATGCATCTTAAATTAAACACTAGAGATAAATACTACTTGCTAAGTGCTTTGTCTTATATTGTTTGGGTAATGTTGATTTCGTGTTTGAAGTGATAGGTTTTTTTTGTTTGTTTGTTTTGACTCGTCTCAGCACCCTTCCTGGGACTACCGTATTACTCGCAATACATACGTGAGCGCATATAAATATTGGAATGCGTCGCTACACGCTGAACAAACGAGTAGGCGTCCGGCGATGGAAACGCCGCAGCCCTGCTCGCAGAGGGAAGGACAGGAGGCAGGCCGACTAGGAAAGTAACAAGTTTTATTTTCTCCTTTTTTTTTCATACAAAAGTGGACAGACAATAAATACACATTCAGATTTGATCATGATGTCCAAGTTCCACCAACATCTTCTCTCTCTCTCTTTTCTTCTTCAAAATGTAAACAATTCTTTAGGTAGAGGCAGATTTTAAAGCGGGTTTTTTTTTTTTTTTTTAATTTTCACAGCGTCTAGTGTGCATGACTACCAACCACTACACCGGTGGGGGGTGGGGGGCGCCGTGTGTCTCAGTGCCGCACGGGTCACCGCTTTGCGCCTGAGGCACTGCGGTTGATGGGGTGGAGGAAAGGGGGGGGGGGGTCCCGCTTAATGTCTTTTTTATTAAAAAATATATATATATATTATTGAGGAGAAGTGTCAGCAGATGACGCAGCCCTTCTCCTTCGCCTGGCCGCCCCCCACCGCCTTCTCCTTGATGTACATCAAGTCACTGTGCACGCTGGGCCGGCGCGCGAACGGCGCCACCACCCCGTACGCGGTGCCGTCCTTGCACTTCTTGCTCCTGAAGGACTTCCTGTGGAGCACCTCGCAGTACTGCAGCGACACCTTGCAGTGGCGGTCGGGGCTCATCTCGTTGGGCAGCTTGGCCATGGTGAAAAGAGTCTGAAACATCTGGTCGACGTTGGTGTTCTTCTTCGCCGACACCTCGAAGTAGGCGCAGTGCTCGTCGCCGCCGACCAGCTGCTCGATCTCCTCCTCCTGCACCTCGCGGTAAAAGTCCCTGTCGCACTTGTTGCCGCAGATGACCAGCGGCACGTCCACGTTCTCCTTGGTCTTGTTGCGCAGGCAGGACTTGGTCTCGTGGATCTGGCGCTTCAGGCGCTGCACCTCGTGGAAGGAGTCCCTGTTGTCCAGGCTGAACACCAGGATGAAGACGTCGCCTGCGCGCAAAGGAGGGAAAGAGGCGCTCAGCATCGACTCATAACACACCAGAGAATAAATCATGCGTAAAACGAAGTGCCGATGCGCTCGGAGCGGTTCCCGAAGCTCACCTGTGAGGATGGAGAGCCTCCTCATGGCGGGGAAAGGGTGATTCCCGGACGTGTCCAGAATGTCCAGCTGGTAAACGTCCCCCCTGATGCTGTAGAATTTCCGGTGAAAGTCCTCGATGGTGGGCGTGTACTGCTCCTCCACCCTCTCGTTCAGGAACCGGGAGATGATGGCCGTCTTGCCAACTTTGGTGGAGCCCAGGATCACCATCCTGTGGCAGTTCTTCGCCGGTATGTCGAACTCGCCCTCGGTGGGTGACATCTTCTTAATCATGCTTGCAAAGAGACGCTTAAAAAAAACCACAAAAAAGAATCCGATGCGCTTCTTCTTTGTGTGTGTGTGTGTGTGTTCCTTTTCCCCCCACACGCTCCTTCAGCTGTGAGGGCTCAGACCTCGCCGCGCGTCTCTGATGCCGGAGCGAGGCGGCCGCGCAATTTATGGAGGGGCGACTTGCCGCGCCCCCACCAGTGCGTCACGCACCGCGCTCCAGTTCGGGGAGCTGGAACAGATCCGAAATTACAATGTTACTATGGCTGGTTTTTGTGCGTCAGCCCCGTCCGCCTCACTTTTTCTTTTTTTTTTCTTGCAGGGAAGCGGACAAACACACGCGGGCTTCGTGTCAGTCCCGCAGACCAACAACACAAACGCCGGGGTTTTAAAATCCTCATAATAATAATAGTAGTAGTAATAATAATAATAATAATAATAATAATATGAATAAAATAAGCGAGCGACATATTCTAGCAATCTGCGCGCAGCTGCGGCGCAACCCCATTCATGCGCATCCACCCAAATGTTTTTTCTTTTTCTTTTTTTTTTTTGGTCATTATGACTTACTAACATAAGCATCTTTAATTAAGAGCACATTATGAACATGCGCTCCCTTTGAGAGGGGTGGGGGGGGGGGCAAAAAAAAAAAAAAAAGCAGCTGGCCTGTGAGATTATGAGAACAGAGGGGGGCGCAGCAGCTCACCTACGCGCCTGTTGCTCTCCGCTCCTCCTGCATGCATCATTTCATGTGTCGATCCAGTCGCAGCGCTTTCTGTCGAGCCTGATGTCTCCTCCAGGTTCCAACATGAATAAATATGAATTTCAACCAGCCGCTCGAGGAAACCTGGAAGTCTCGCACAAGTTACCTTTTGAGGCTCAGGAGCATTTTTTTTTGTTTTGTTTTGTTGTTGTTGCTGTTGTTGGATTAATTCCCCCCCCAAAAAAATAAATAAAATAAAAGCTCATTATCTCTGCCAGCTGCCAGCGTCAGATCGCCGGGGATGATTTCCAAACGTCAGAATGAGACGCATAAATGAATGAAACGTACACACACACACACACACACACATGCAGGTGAGGGCGGCTGCCAGCTGGAGGCCCTTAAATCCAGTTTGTATTGACTGTTTTTGCGCGCGTTCAATCGAAAGCCCGCCGTTTGTGACTCAGACTCTGCTCACCCACTCTGCCACCTCAGCCACTTATCACCTTTGACTTATCTTCTCACCTGTGAACTCGAGAGAGAGAGCGAGAGAGGGAGAAGGAGCCTTGCGTATGATTCACATGCTCAGTGTTTTTGCAGGTGTCAGCATCAGCCATAAGGTTTATTGCGTAATCCTTTTTTTTTTTTTCTTTCCTTTTCCCCTTTCACGATGTATTTCTCGAATTCCAGACGAAATGCATCAATCTCGCGGGGGCCGTTTCCCGCCTCGTCTTGTTTTTTTTTTATGCGTTTATTTATTTTTTGTATTGCAAGTGTTAATGTCACTCAGATTGCCTTTCGAGGGCAAAGGTTATTTTGATCATAACACCGACGCTGTCCTCCGTTGTCTTTGTCCGTGTCCTCAGACTCGCATTATCACCTGGATGAAAGGCGACACAAGGCAGCTGCCAGCGGGGTTCAGGGCCACTGTCATTTGAATAATTAATCGCAGCCTCTTTCTGCGTCCTGCCTGCACATTACACAATATCAAGAGCAGATCCGGGGGGTAGGACACAATTACGTCTTGGTATTTACCTCGATTTCATGGGAAACATAAAACTTCCCATGATGACCTTTTTTTAGAACTCTGTAGGGCATCGGGGATGAAATCGGATAGGTGTACTTAAGCCCGCCTGTTCAAGGCTTGAGCGACGGGTTTGTATAACCGGGGTTGGGGAGCGCCGGCGCTACATCCTTGGCTATTGGTCGGTAAGTAAGCCAGTATGTTCCCGGCATTGTGTGTAGCAGGACACGTGCAGAATGGCCCGCTCGCCGCCGTAACACCGCACCATTAAAAACACCACGGTTGGGGGAAAAAAAAGTTTTAAGTCGGTTTTACAGTGCAGTCGCCGCTGTTCGGAGCGGTTCAACCGTCGGTGCTTCTCATCACCGCGATAATAACTTGTGCTCGTAAGTGGACACATATCTTATACTTTTCTAAATACACAACTGATTTAGACAACCGGATGCCCATCTTCACCAAACTCTGACATGTATTCCAGCCGCAGCGGGTCATGGAGAGAGCTTCGCCGGCTCGTTTCTGATTGGTCCGGGGGAAAGGATAACATCAACATTTTCCATGCAAATTCTCTGGTACTTCAGGGGCGGCCGCATAGGCTGGGCGCTCACCTGCCAAGCGGTTCAGGGTCCTTCCGAGAAAACACTCGCACACCCCAACACACACAAACAAATGCACGCAGCGAGTATGTGTCTTTTTGGGGCGGCCGCATCGCGCTACACCGTTTTTTTTTCGTTTTTTCGTGCCTCTCGGCCTCCTCCACGTCGGACCTCGACACATGCGCCGCGCTGGCAAAATGGCCCCCTCCAGCAGAGTAAACACGGCGGCTGCAGCCCTCTCGGGCCCCCGGCCACTCATACGCATTAGACTCATTTCCTTCTCAGCCATGTTTGCCTTCATCAATTAGTGAAGAGAACACAGAAGCTTTGCGAAAAAAGAAAAAAAAAGAAAGGAAAAAAAAGATACTGTGGCCCTCCGTGAGGACACAGTGCTTCACAGCTGGGATGAAAACAAACAGTTTTGTATTATTTTTAAAACCAGCCACTGACCGAATAAAAAAAAATGTATTCTTTACTTGGATGTTGTTTCAGGTCTCACAAAACACTGCCCAGTGAGGGTGTCAATCCAGTTCATTTTTGACAGTAAAAATAAAAATAAAAAAAAAGACACATCTTTGTCTTTTTTGCTGAGGGGAGTCTTAAAAGTGATTCGCGCCCGAGCATCAGTTGTGGTTTTATGGATGACGCGTGACGTCACCCGAACATGAAAACAAGCACGCGCCAAAAAAAAAAAAAAAGGCAACAACATCACGACCGACTCTGATTGACTTCACAGTCAACAGTGACGTAGCGGGGAACAATGAGCTTGAAATCTGATGAGAGGCAGGCGAGCGACATTTTTAGCATCGTGTCATCACCCCCCCGATCCTTGTGATGCCATCTCGCACATGAAAAGCCTTGTGAGCGCAACGCGCTCAACAAGTCATCATTGAGCGAGAAGTCTAATTAACAGTCAGCAAGGGCCTAATTTGTGTGTGTGTGTGTGCGTGTGTTTCTCGTTGATGGATACATTTAACCGCTCCATATCAACTTGTGCTCTTCCAGGCTATGGAAAAATTTCCATGGCCCACCCCGCAGCTAGAGTAAGACCCCGAAAAATACCTGTGTATCTGTAACATGGGTCCAGAATGCTAATGTAATTCATAAACTCCATTAAAACTGTCATAATGTTTGGTTCAGCGCTCTCGAGGAGGGCTTATTTGCCATAAATTACGGAGAACACATTTGTTTAACCGCAGCTTGATTTTGTGGTCCATATCAACTGGCACATTTTTTTCATATAAATGTAATTCTTGTATAAATTCCCCAAATTCCTCGGTGGGATTTAGGACTTCTTCCAAAATCCCACATTGACAGTCCCGCCTATCACTAAGTAACATGGAACATGGAACCAGATTAAGACATAAATTAAAATTGAGACATCTTAAGGGTTAAAATCCCCCAAATAACCATGAATATTTGGGATATACATTTCAGGCTAAAGTAGTTTTAAAAGTGGAAGAAAATATCAATATATTGTATTTTTTTTCTTTTTTTCAGTTTTTAGGAAGGTTACATTCTTTTGCCATTAAGACCTGGAATGTGAATTGTTGTTTAAAAAAAAAAAAAAAATCTGACACCGTAGGAAAAAAATAATGCATGTATATCAATGTCAATCATCGACTCATCTCAGGGCCTAATTATAATCAAATACTCAATTATAATAATTATTATAAGCAAATACTCCTTAAAATGTATTTCATGGAAAGTATTTGAGAGTTTTCTTGTTGTTTTTGGCCTTTAAAGGGTTAAAACCGCCAAAAAAATATATCTAATATTTGATACGTATTCTCCAGGCTGAAGTAGTTTAAAAGAGTGGAAAAAAAAACATTTAAAAATAACATTTAAAAATAACATAGAGACAATAACAGTGGAACTTTTCTGAGGACGGAAAAGGTTGTTTCAACTAATCGCGTTGTGTGTGTTTTGAGATTTCTGTCAGGAGTTCAACGAAAAAATTTTTTGGGAGCTGACATTGTTTTTGTTGTCAGGGACGAATGCGTTATGATATTAAAGGGCCTCTTAAGGCTTAAATTTAGAGGTTTGTGCAGTTTGAAGATTGGTTTCCAGTCCATGATGGCTTTTGTACGACTTTGCTTGGCGGTGACACCAGAAATGGTTTAAAAAAAAAAAAAAGTGTGTCAGATTGCCTTGCTTATACACTTAATATGCCTCCGATTTAATGAATGGAAACTTGCCGCACAGCCATCCTCACCAGGCTGGTGCTAACCCCAAAAACAGCGGACGGAATGCGCACCAACCTGCGGCGACACCGAGTGCGTCAGCTCCCGACAATCTCGAATTTGTTCAAACAATCGGGTTTCTCTCCCCTACGGAGTCGCTGCGGTTCAGTTCAATTCAGCCAGATAAAAATCTACAAGTGTGGAGAGATAAATCCTGATGAGTCCAGTCTTCTGTTGTCGGGGGGGGTGGTGGGTGGTGGTGGCGGTGGTGGTGGTGGGGGCTATCTGATCTTGTGTGTTGAAGGGAAGGATGGGTCATGCTGTGTTTGGATCGCGTGAGACTTGAGGCCGTTGCGTGTCAGGCCGTTTTTTTTTTGTTTTTTTTTGTTTTTTTTCGGGCGAGCTGCTGAATGAGCCTGCAGTTTTCCAATACAAAAGGCGTCGGAGCCAATCGGAGTTCTGGCTGGAGTCCAGCTGTAGTTTTGCTGCTTGACCGCCTGCATGTTTGGATAAACCAATGAATCCTTAAGCTGTTGTTTGCCGCGAACATGCGAGCTGACGACGAGCCTTTCGAGACGCCGAGCATGAGGCGGCGAATATGCGGCGACAAACATCGGCGCGCGATCATATGCCTGCTAAGCGGAGGGACATCTGTGGGTTTTTTTTTTTTTTTGGATATTTTATGCTCCTAGTCTGTTTTTTTTTTTTTTTTTGTGAGTGCTGGGAAACAAAGTGCTGCAAGAGGGAGACAGAAATTATCATTTATGGTATTGTGGTGCAATTTTAGAGACAATAACAGTGGAACTTTTCTGAGGACGGAAAAGGTTGTTACAACTAATCGCGTTGTGTGTGTTTTGAGATTTCTGTCAGGAGTTCAACGTAAGGGTTTGGGCACTGCGTGAACACCTCAGATGAACCGACTGCTCTCCCTGTCTGACCCGGGATTCATCGGGCAAATGATTGTTCTCCTAATGAAACTGGAAGAGGGCTGTTTGTTCATGTAAATGTGCTTTTTTTTTTTAATTTCCCGCTAGGGCTGCAGAGGATTGATATCACCAGTTACAAATTGTGAAGCTACCATCAGAAGCTAGCTAGCGTCGCTCGATGGGAAGAGGAGGATAAAGCTAGCTCTTGCCAAAGTGTAGTCATTCTATCTAATTCTATCTTCAAATCTACTATCAAGAGGTGGCTAAATAGCCTTAGAAAGAGGGGAAACAGCTAGCTCTCTCCGAATTGCACTAATATTTCACGATACCTCTTAAGTCTGCCAGGAGCTGGCTAAATTAGCTTGGCAAACATATTGGAAAGAGGGACCTCTATAGTAAATGTAACGATATCTTGCCATGCTGCTTAAGTCTGCCATCAGAAGTTGGCTGTTGTGTGTGTGTGTGTGTGTGTGTGGTAAATAAGAATGATATGGAGGGTTCAAGGACAGGTTCAATCAGTGTTTCTGTTTTTCCTTTGCAATGTTTTTAACTGTTGTCAAGCACTTTGTGTTGCATTTCGGTTGTATGAAAAGTGAGAAATATAAATAGAGTTTGATTGATTGATTGATTGACAGATAGATATATTTTATGATTACTCATAATCATGGTTATAAAGGATATAAATGCACCTCACGCTTTACCAATACACCCATTGCACATTAGGACGGATATATACAGGCTATTCATGTTTTTAGACTGTAGTCGCTGCCAGTTCCTTTCGCAAATGCGAGCGCAGTTTTACAGAAAGCTAAATTTATTGCACTCATCCTCTTGGCTGCTACGGACGTGCGATTATTGTCATGTTGTGATGGTGATGCAATGTGAAGCATTACCAGCAGACCGATGCCTGACCTCGCAAGTTCCTCTTGTCACGTTTGAGGTATATTGTGTCGTTGTTAACTACAGTATCACTATGTTTTAACTTGCCCCGCGGGGATAGTTGGCGAATGCAACTGTAAAGAAAAAGGGTCCTGGTGCCTAGTATAACACAACCCCGGTTGTTTCCGCGTGAGCCTGCAGACAAAGCCGCTCAGTGAAAAGCATCTATGGAAAATTGGCCATAGATGCCGAGCTGTTTCCATGAGGCGTCCCGCAGATGGCTGTGAGGTGGAAATGACCAGGTCTGAGTCTGTGTTACCTCACTGAGCCGCGTGGTCGGTAAACTGGTAAATGTGACCACGACTGAGCGATCTTATAAATGCTTAACCTTAGACGTGAGCTGCTGCCCTTTACTGTGCTGTTGACGTAACTAATAGCCTCGCGCAGGGACAAAGAAGGGGAGGGGGCGGGTGGGAGGGGGCGAAAAAGGGGGTAGCCAGTCCTTTGAGGATTGATATTTTTAATCCAACCGCATACACACAGATGTACGCACACCTTTAATTCCAAACATTAAGAACATCAGATGCGCCACCCTCCAGGCAGCTGCCCTTCCCCAGCAAATATTACATAACCTCCTTACGGGGTACCTGAGCTGACATACAGAGGCTGTGTTTAAAAACGCTATTAGACGATGACTCAAGTCTCAAATATGGCTCTCATGTGCTGACTGCGATGACGGCTAATTGCCACCCAAAATGCGTTCCCCTCGACCGCTGATGCAGCCGGTGGCAGGGCCCTCCAGATGCTGTGCGTCAGGGCTGCATCGCGCGGGTTCGTCACGCTCCGATGCGCCGTGTCATGGTTCATCCCGCCAAAAGTCTCAACTCATTACATGTGGAAAGTACATGCGAGAAGATACATCGTTTAAAAAAAAAAAAAACCCTTTTCCCTGCTCTGACCCGCTAAGGGACCGCAGATGAGAACGAGCTCTGAGCCATAATTTGGTACGCCGCACCAAACGGTGACATTTATTGTTTTTCAACTGCAGTCGGTCCCGTTTAATGAAGTAAATTAAATTAAACTCGGATTTTATCGGCAATTCCCAGTCATCCGTGCCCCCCTCCCCCCAAAAAAAATGTTTTTGGAGCTCCTGACTCCATCCTGTTTGTCTTGAGCCTCAGCACAACGCGACTTAATGCACATCAACAAACTGAAATTTCATTACGCAAGACGGGCCGTCATGCGCGCGCCGACGTTGCACACATGGCCTGCCAATTTCTCTCTGTTTTTGTTTACATCCGCACTGTGTAAGCAGCCCTCATTCCGACTCAGTGTGATGCCAATCCCAACAACTACCCAGAGGTTTAGTGCTCGGTGGC
Source organism: Dactylopterus volitans (assembly GCA_901007715.1). Taxonomy (NCBI): domain Eukaryota; kingdom Metazoa; phylum Chordata; class Actinopteri; order Syngnathiformes; family Dactylopteridae; genus Dactylopterus; species Dactylopterus volitans. Next base: position 6,367 of record CAAKHG010026047.1, on the reverse strand, counting down.
CGGCGCGGACATTCCCACTGTTCCGCTAACGAGGCATGTATTCAAACTGAAATAATTGCATAGTTAGCATGCGCCGGCATGCTCGCTGCACCGGTACAGTGGGCCTCAAGTCGGAAACCTGATTCAGCCTTCGTAATGAGCTCTTATCTGCGGGAGCGTAATGTGTTGATCTGTTTTGACCACTTTGTCCTGTATTTTTTTTGGGACTGATGAGAAATGTGCAGTTGGCGGGAAAATGCTGCACGGAGCCCCCGAAGCACGCAGGCGAACGCGCGCGCGCGGCTAATTAAAAAACGCCGTCTCAGAACTGTCCGTACAGTTGTTGGACGCTTTCTTTTTTTTTTTTTTTTTTGGACATTAGCTCACTTTATGGTATTTCATGTCGCTAACAGACATCTACTGTTGAAACGGCCGGCTTCAAAAGCTTGCGGGTCTGACGCTGATCAAATTAAATTAAAGCCATCATTAAAGCGAGCCTAATCTGTTTCCCCAGTGGAACAACACAGGCGATGTTACAGTAACGGAGGACGTCATAGACACAGTACGGTATGCAAACTCCCATTAGAACATGAAAAAACATACAGGCAACAATCAGAAAAAAGGTCCGCATTCAGAGGGGGTACGTCATGAGAGCGACAGGCTAAATCCCCACGCAACCTTTATAACCAAGTAATCAGAGTAAGGGAAATAAAAAAAGAACCCTTATGACATAAATGGCTATTCCATAAAACAATGCGCCTCATGCAAGCAGGACTGAAAAGCTGCTCTTGAGTTATAAATACATGTGTAAAGCCTGATTAGCTTGATTTCTTATGCCCCCGTAAGAGCTTTTGACCTTAGTGGGCCGGTACAACACTGACGAACACGTCGAGGGTAGTTCTACTTTCATATATAATAAACGTATCCTGCATGATTGCGGTGACATTGTGATGGGAGAGGCGTAATACATTAATTACCTGTAATATAAATAGCATAGCATGCGAGTCACCCCGGGCTGCTCCTAGATGCTTACGCGTGTGCTTTCCTCATACTTCTGTGTGGGGAGGTCACTTGTTACCCTTTTTTTTAAATTTTTTTATTTTTTTACCTGGACAGAATATTGATCATAGCTTCTTTGGTTGAGGCAGCGTGAAGTACAGACAACTGACCTCAAACTGCACCTGTATTTTACATTTCATGTGGTTCTATTGAGGCAAAAGGAGCTCCTGCGACACAACTCAAATCCGACTTAAGCAGAGCGCTCTTGTGGACAAAGCTGATGTTTCCCCTCACCCCCCCCCCGCCCCCCCAACAAGACTGGAAATTTCGGGTTAGAGCTTAATGTGGTTTACCGCTGTCACTTATCAGCGTAAGTAGGTGAACGGGAGATTGAACGCTTGCAGGAAGACTTCCCATCGGCTCTCGCTTTCCATCCAGCCAATTAGTGGGAAGGCTCATCTCCCAGAGTTCACAGTGAGGCGCCGCACCTTTTGCACAGTGGCGCCGGACCCCCGCGAAGCAACACCGCCTCCCCATCCAGCGCGGCCCTTTCTCCACCTGAATGGGCTCCCGCCATATGCCACTCGGCGAATCATCTCATATTTATTCATTCCGCCTGAGTCGCCATGGCTACGCCACCCCATGCCAACCTAAAGGGCTGAGTGTGTAAGATTTGGTTACATCCATCGGCGGATTTGCCGACCGCGGCCCCTCCCCTCGGCCCCGATCAAAACTGCAGCGCTCTGCGGGATCATTCCCCGACGATCCCGCGTTTGTCAAAGTTCGGTTTTGAGGCGTCTCGCCGCACAAGCGGGTCGGCCAACTCCTGCAACCTCTTATTTCAATATCATAAACATAAATATTTCAATATCAGCACATCCTGTAAGTGCACTCATGTCTCCATTTGTCGTATCTGTTACATATCGCTCTGTTTTAAAGGGGTACTTTACACTTTATTTTTACTCACTATATAGTTCTATTAAACTGTTTATAAGAGGCATGATTCCATTTCTCATATATTTTTTTTTTGGTAATTTTTTCTTTTTTTGGTTTTGGCGCTTTCCTCCTTGTAACTTTATGTTTTATGCTGGCGGGGCACAGCTGCGACCGCACAGTCTCCTGGATTGATTTGCTGAATTAAGGACATTTTTTTTTTCCCGACTCTCATAAAGAAATGTATTGATCCCCGTGGGGCAATTGGTCTGTTATGGTTCGATTGCTCAGAAACACGGTAAGGAATATTACAGGCACATGATTGCCCTCAGAGATCAAGAAAAGAAGCGTTGGCGTGCAAAAGTCAGGCAGTAAAAGAGGAGTCGATGCCTCGCAGTCACTCGTTTCGGGGGTGGGGAGGGAGGTTGGATGTAGCGGCGCGGCTAACGGTGCAACAGTCAGGATGCGGAAACGTACCTTGGTGGTAACGTGAGCAAACTGAAACTGCAATCCGGCCGCCTCTTCTCTGTTCAGCCCAATTGTCGTGTCTGAAATACAAAGCCCTGCGCCCGCCGAGGTCCCCGCTATTCATAAGTAGCTCATTGCTTATTGCAGACACGGCATAAATTCTCAATTAGCCTGTCAACTTGACCCAGCTCTCCTCCCCCGTCTGCATCCTGTGTCCCTGCCCTCTCCTCGGCGTGGTGACCATGGTAAGTCAAACGTCCGCTGACATTCTGTGTCAAGGCGTTCGGCATCAAAATTGAAGAAACTAATACAACACTTATCTACTAGGTAGACATGGAAGGATGCAGCTTAAACGAATTGCTGTGCTGCCAGGTCTCCGCGGAGATTAAAAAAAAAATAAATTCTTAGCTGCATTAAGTGGACTTAACTGAAATATGAATGGGAAGAGACACAAATGTGAAAATGTTCACGTTATCTGTAGATGCGGTACGGTCGACCTTGTGGAAGAGAACGCGCTCCACGTGTAGATTTAATGGGCTCGTTCTAAGCTCATGAAAGCACAGCAATACTTTCAGGTAAATGGAAATTCAGTCGTGAATGCCCAATTCTGAAAACATAATTGTGAGTATTGAATTCTAAAAACACTCAGAACAAGAGTGTATCTTTAAGTTTGGCTTAAGCTGCTGTGTGAAAAAGCCCAGATTTTCCATTTAAGGCAAGTTTCAAAGATGCATTATGTCCTGGAGTAATTAACATGGCTTTTAGAATTTTATTCATGTATTTATTCATTTTGTAATCCAACAGACGTGGATGAAAATGAAAATGTTCAGCTTATCCTTTCTACGTTACTGTAGATGCAATATGGCCGCCTTTGTGGAGGAAGCCCTGCTCAATGTGTACACTTAAAGGGCTCGTTGAAGGCTCATGAAAAGACAACGATACTTCCAGGTATATGAAAACGTAGTTATGAGTATCAAAGATAAACATAAACATGCTGAAAACATAGTCAATACAATGGTGTATTTTTAAGTCTGGCTTAAGTTGTTGTATAAAAAGCCCAGGTTTTCCCTCAGGGTAAGTTCAAAGATGCATCATGTCCTGGAGGAATTGACATAGCTTTTTAGAACAGAATTTTTTATTTTTCTTATTTTCTATTTTTGAAATCCAACAGGTGTGGATGGAAATGAAAAACATGGAAATGTTCTGTTTATCCATTCGGGTTTACTGAGGATGCAATGTGGCCGTCCGTATGGAAGAAGCCCTGCGACATGTATATGTTTAAAGGGCTCATTCTAGGTTCAAGAAAACACCACAATACTTTCAGCTAGATGAAAACATAGTCATGAACATTAAATTCTGAAAACATAGTCTGCCAAAAGATGCCTCACAATAGTACTGCATCTTTAAGTTTGGCTTAAGCTATTGTGTAAAAAAAAACCCCAAAAAAACCCTCTCAAATTTCCCATTAAGGCAAGTTTCAAAGATACGCTATGTCCCAGAGTAATTGACATAGCTTTTAGAATGGATTTTATTTTATTTTATTATTTTATTTTTTTTGGTAATCTAACAGGCGTGGATGAAAATGAAAATCGTGGAAATGCTCAGTTTATCATTTCTGAGTTTTATAGCCGCATTCATGGGAGAGGCCCCGCTCCCTGACTAGATTTAAAGGCCTCATTCTAGGCTCGTGAAAACATAACAATATTTTCAGGTGAGCAAAAAACACAGCCATGAATATTAAATTCTGAAACATCGAAATGATTGTTAAATCCATTTTCCGCGGGAAAAGCGATGCCTCAAAACAATACTGTATCTTTAAGTTTGGCTTAAGCTGTCGCGTAACAAAAAAAAAAAAAAAGCCCAAATTATCCATTAAGGCAACTGTCAAAGATACATGGTGTCCCGGAGTAATTGACATAGCTTTTAGAATGCAGACTGGATGATGGCTGGGAAATTTGCAGGCTGCACTCAGAGGGGATCAGCTGAGTTCATCCATCTTTTCACCTGCGTGACTCCACCCTCGTGGTCCCTAAACACTGTTTCAGTCAAAGCAGAGACATTCGGGCTGCCTTGACATTTTAGTCTTATAGACATCATTCTCATTTACCACCTCAAAACCACACACACACGCACACACACAAACAAACGGCAGCGGGGTGGGGGATGACCTGAGATGACAGATGAAGATAAAATCAGCTGGGGAATATGCACAAACTCAAAGCCCCTGAAAACTCATGACTAACTGAGTGACAGCAAAGTGGCCATAGAGCATCCTTGACATGAATTTAGTTTTGCTTAACCCTACAAAAAAAAAAAAAAAAAAAGCAGCTAACATCTGCTGTCATGAGCAGAAATGACTGACGGATGCGCAAACAGGCAGCCACACGGTTGTCATGAAGTACTCACAGTATGTAAGTTAATTGAGAAAATGTGTTTTGAGGCAATCTAACAATATTGGCTCAATAAAAAGATGCTGGCTGGAACCTCACCTGCAATGAGACGTCGCATTTGGCATGTTAGCGCTCCCATACAATTCATATGTCTGATTTGTTTAGATTTAGATTTGTTTATATATTGATACCCTCCCCGGCACCTCGCCTGATGATCACTTATTTATTCATTATGTATTCTGTCTCTTAAGCCCTCAACAAAAAGCAATTCCCTGTCTCCTTGCAAAACTGTGCAGTGTCTAGACAGTTCTTCGTTCACCAGGCGCCTGCGTTTCCCCCCATGTATCTATCTCGGCCGTTTCCATACGGGTGATGTTATGAACGGCTGAAAGTTATGGTAATAGTCTTCCGCCACGGCAATTATGCAATTATGATCATGTGCAGCACAGTTCTAGTCAGGGTCAGCGGTGTCCACTGAGCGTTTTCAGGGACTGTTGAAACACACGTACGCTGTTCCCACAAAATGGTCCCCCGGTTCAATCCGGGTAAAGATCTTGATGATGATGATGATGATGATGATGATGATGACTGTAAATACTGTTTAAGCGTTATTCCAGGTAAAGCGGTTCCCCCCTTTTAAACTTGCTTTTAGATAAATAAATACAGGCGCAGGAGAGGATAAGCGATGGGCATTGAGCTAAATGATAAGAGGACAAGGCCGCTCCTCTGCCCTTCCTCCGGTTCACTCAGAGTGCTAAGAAACGCAAGGACAGCTCACTGTAAATACCAATGAAGTTAAGCATGACAACAAATTTAGGGGGGTTAAAAAAAACACAAAAAAAAAAAAAACGTGACTGGGTTGAGGGGAGCTGCAATTATCCGACGTTCTTGAATGGAGAGAACCGAAACAGGAGTTTCCCCCCGCGATCCCGTCGCTCGGTCGTGGCCGGCGGGCGTCCGAAAAACGTCTCGGGCGTCATGCGACGTGGCGAGGCGGACGCAAGGGCCACCGCCGTCTGCGCCGCCCGATTAGAGCTCCCGTGGCTGCGGCAGCCATTACCGACCGGGGCAGCACACGGCGTTCTCTCTAAATAACAGACCGGGTCAATGGAGGCCGCCTGCTAGCCTGACCGCTGCTCAGCGCTAATTACACATAATTGGTCCTGGGTGCTCCGAGTGCATTAGCGGGAGGAGCCTGGCGGAGGAGCCGGCGTTCCGTAATGCGAGACGGGGCGGCAGAGGTGAGCAGGTGCAAACATATGGAGGCCGCGTTCGCATGCACAGATGAATGAGTATGACCTCATGCACACATGCAAATGCCGGACTCCGCTGCACCCTCTCACCTGAGCGCCCGCCCGAACCTGTGAAAGCCACCCCAGTTCACTCCTGACGTCATGGCAGCTTCTTCAGTCCGGGCGATCCTGCGTATCTTAATTTTAGCAACCAGGTATATGGAATATGATAGTGATCAGCCGCTCGATGAATAACTCCGTGTTTCTCTGACCTCAAGGAACCTGGCTACTTAAGCCTTACCAAGTACAAAGTGTACTTTGTGTGTGTGTGTGCGCGTGTGAAGTGGCGAGGCGGCCGCGGCTTCC
>CAAKHG010026034.1:8152-18832 GCA_901007715.1 Dactylopterus volitans | reverse complement strand
TTTGCATTTCTGTTCCGTTTGATTGTTTTTGTTTCTAAAGCTATTTAAAAACATTTAATTCTGAGTCGGTTTCTAATTTGCATCCTTGTTGCATTTCTTGCTATTTTTATATTTGTATTTTATTCTTATTCTTACTTATATAACTCTGCACATTTTGGGGGGAGAAAACTGTTGCCCACCCCTGTCATTTAGCTGATTTAATTTGATATTGACATTTATGTCCAAACCTGACTTCCCCTTATCACTGTCCAATCAATTATTTATTGGTTGCGGAGTCCGAGTAGCAGCCTTCACCTCATCCTTTCATTTTGATCAAAACGTTTTTGAGCTGGAGGCTTGAGCCGCCCACCTCGGATTTCCTCGCTCCAGCAGTGTCACGGCTTGACATGAGTCAGCGACCGAGCATCATAAATCCTGCTGTTTGACAACAAACACGTGGGGGCACGGTCGCTAAATACACACACGCGCGCGCGCGCGCGCACACACACACAATTTTCTCTCTCTCAGCCAGCAGCGTGTTTGTGTGTGTCGTCTTCAAGCGAACTTTATCAGCAGTGTTTTAGCTTAAGGAGGAAGATAACCAGATAGCAGGCGTATTTAAATGGAGGCTTATTCGTATCTGACCACTCGGTGGCAGCAGAAACAAGAGGCGAATACGTCGCGAGCGAATCACGAGTCACGTGCCAGCCACGTCCAGACATTTCCAGAGCAACATTAGCAGCATGTGGACTCGGCGTTTAGGTCCATAATTCACTCGTTTAGCTTTAAGAGAGAGTCAAAACTTAGTGGCTAACTTCTTGAGCAGCCGCTTCATCAGAAATGTAAAAGACGAGCAGCCAGTGTGCCCGACACGTACATGAGACTCTTCACATTCAAGCAACTTAGTCATGAGAACGCCGTTGCTTAGCAACCTCAGCCAACAAGCTAGTGAGCGAGTCGCTTTATGTGATGCAAGAAATTGCATAAAGCAAACAGAAAACGAAGATTTGGGGAATATCAACATGTCCCTCAGATGGATTATAATACCAATTGGAAAACCAATCAGTGACTAAAATTACAACGTATTACCGTCCACCAAACTCCCATGGCAGCTGCCATCCCTGAAAACGTCAAGTAAAAAGTCACAATTTGTGAAATAGTTTATCTAAAAACATCTTTTTATGAGGTCAAGTAAGATAGCAGCATTCACGTGGACTCGCCTGGTATATTCACCCCCACCAGCAGAGCAGCCATTCATACAACAATACAGTCACCTGGGATTTGTCCTTTCTGAAAAAAATCTTTAATTTTAGGATGATCGGCCTCTACGAGGAATTTGTTAAAATGATTTAATGCGTTGGCAAGCCTTTTTTTCTTTTTATGCCATTTCGCTCCAACGTAATGAGATGGCGCCATGGGCCTCTTTCTTTTTCCCATGAAACCCGGCGTGAACGTGATGACGTTAATATGTATCCAGACACTCCCAAGCTGAGATGGATGGATGCAAGAAACACCTGACTTTGCAAAGTAAAGCTGCCAGTAATGTGCATTTGCCAGGCCCGAACCCGCTAACCCTACCCTAACCCGCTAGCCCTACCCCTAAAATCCGAAACCTAGCCACGTGTTTTCGTGCCTAAATCTAACCATACATCACTGTAGCATTGTCATATCTTTAAACATTATTTTCAGGGTGATTTTACGTTCCACCAGGCTGTGCCGCATGTTTATAATCAACAACAAGTTGCACGTTTTATGGCAGGACACGGAGACGAAGACTCGCCCGATGCCCAGGCGTCACCTTCTCCATCACATCGCGCCTCGCAAAACCGTTTCGCACACACCTATGGGCGTCGATTAGCTCGCGTCTACCGCGGTCGTTTAACAGCAAATTTTAAAATAAAGCCATCTCCACATTTGTGGCGATAGTTCGGCACTCGAAATCGAAGGGCTACGAAGAAAAGAGATCACGAGTGTCGTAATAATGAATGATTCTAGTCCTCTTCAGAATCCACGCCAGTTAGTCACAGTACGATGCAGAATTCCAACGGCGTGAGGTAGGCGAGGGGTTTTCGGCTCGATCGCTGTAACTTGATACGAAGCATTAAAATTGATTAAAATGAAGCTATTAAGTTCATCTTCTCCACTTCAATCATTTTCATTTTCTTGTCCCGTTTTTCCTCTCTGGGTTTCTTTCTTTTTCTTCTTTGTTTCTGTCTCCTCTGCTGTTTGCCTTATTTTCAAAGTTGATAGATTACGCCAATGTTCAAATAAGCCAGCAGTGTTTTTTTTCCACTGTCATTAGTTTGTGCTCGGTGGATTACAAAGCTTTGCTGTGGTTATGTGTTGTTTTTGGATGAATTTACGATGATTAAACTTGAGCCGAAGCGGCTCGGCGGCTGCCAAACAACCATAAGAGAGAGTTCACTGGAACTGCGGCATAAATGACGCTAGACGGCACACAAAAGGCCGAAAGCGTGTTGACATGACAAGCAAAGTGGCATTAAAAGTTGCGTGCTATTCACACGTAGTCCCACCGGATCAAATTGTAATGATGCCAAAAAAAAGGGAAACAATATTTAAAAACCTGAGACATATTGAATCATATAGTTGCGATCCTTTAAAAAAAAAATTTAAAAATCTATTTTTTTTTTTAATCTGGGCGAGACCGATCAATCGAGACCGATAAGACTGCAAGTGAGCTGCCTGAGTGAAGCGTTGGACCAGCGGAGGAGCTTTTAGTTGTGACGGTGATGCTTTTTTAGAAAAGGAAGAGCAACAGCGTTATTCAGTGAGAGAAATTTGATTGTTCCAAACGTTCCCAGTCAGGCAGTCGTGGAGCTTAGTATGCAACACCTGAGCTGAAATCAATTTCTTTATTTACATTTTTTTTACTGTATTCCATTGGTCTCCGCCTAATGCAACATCAGTAATTTCAAATTCAATTGCAGAGATGTTCATGCAGGCTAAGTTTTCCCCTTCTGTTGAAAAACAAGTTTTGGAATTTGTCAACATCCATATGATGCTTCCTACGTGTTAGAAGAGATATCATATGTGAAATAAGCTATGAGCATCATGGCTGAGGTTTGATTTATGTCCATGGGGGTGGGGGACAGCCGAGGATTTTTACCTAAAAAAAAACTTTCATGACTACTTACAGGGCGGAGCTTAACAAATCCTTTACATGTGTGTCAAAACGATGACAGCAGGAGGCGCTAGCTATGACGAAGAAGAATGAGACGATGCTAGCTAAGAAGAAGAAAAAGGAGGAGGCAACGCTAACTGTGAAGAAAAAGGATGAGACGCTAGCTACGAAGGAGGAGGAGGAGACGCTACCTACAAAGAAGCATAGAGAGGAGACGCTAGCTAAGAGGAGAAGGAGGAGGAAATGCTAGCTACAAAGATGAAGGTGGAGATGCTAGCTATGAACAAGAAAGAGGAGGAGTCGTTAGCTGCAAGGAGGAAGGCGACGACATTAGCAACGAAGAAGAAGGAGGTGACACCGGCTATGTTGAGGCAGAGGAAGTAGAAGCTAGCTAACAGGAAGAAAGAGTAGGAGGAAACACAAGCTACGAAGAAGGAGGAGGAGTCGGTGGCTATAAAGAAAGAGTATGAGATGCTAGCTGCGAAGAAGTAGAGGGAGATGCTATTTACAAATAAGCAGGAGGAGACGCTAGCTACGAAGAAGCAGATAGAGAGACGGTAGCTAAGAGGAGAAGGAGGAGGAAATGCTAGCTACAAAGAAGAAGGAGGAGATGCTAGCTATGAACAAGAAAGAGGAGGAGTCGGTAGCTGCAAGGAGGAAGGCGACGACATTAGCAACGAAGAAGAAAGAGGTGACACGAGTTATGTAGAAGCAGAGAGAGGAGAAGCTAGCTAAGAGGAGGAAAGAGTAGGAGGACACAAGCTACGAAGAAGGAGGAGTTGGTAGCTATGAAGAAAGAGGGAGAGATGCTAGTTGCGAAGAAGAAGAGGGAGATGCTATTTACGAAGAAGTAGGAGGAGGAGGAGACGCTAGCTATGAAGGAGGAGAAGGAGACGCTAGCTCGTGAGTGAGCTAACTAACAACAAGAAACCAGGAAGCGAAGAGTGTTACTCTTCTGAGGACCGGCAGTGAATGGAGTCAGAGGTATGTTTAAGTGCATGAAAACTTTTTTTTTTCAAGAAAAACTAAGCTTTTACGTGCATTATTTTGAGGCAAACAGGCCGGTTTATGTTTAAAACTGCTGTATCTTTAACAACTGCTCTGTTTCTTCACTTTCCCTCGCCTTTGTTCGGGCCTTTTTCCAACTCTCTTTAGCTTTTTGTCTTCCCATCAACTTCATTTAAAACCCGGCAGAGCGTTTGCGTCATTCCACTCGAACCGGCCTCTTCACTGAAGGTACAGAGTTTTCATTCACAAGAAAAATTCCCTCATAATGGCAATAAATTAACTATTAATCCCTTGCGGACTCAATAAGTGGTGCAGCATGTCCAGCTTGGTTTTTGCTCGCTATCTAATCGTGGCTGTCGACAGCAGTGACTCATTTAGGTACAAAGCCGCAGCCACGTAGATGAAGCCCACGATATTAAATATTGTTATGGAAACTCCACGTCGGGCGCACCAATCGCAGCAAAGCAAGCGGCCCCGGCAAGGGTTAACCAGCCGGAGCCGCTCGCTCTCTAAAAGCTTCCAGCAGCTCTGCGAGGATCAGAGCTTTCAGACCACTTGTTGCTAATAGAGGGATATTTACCCAAACGGGAACAGAGAGTGTATCGTCAGGTCACTGCACTCAGCAACAACACTTGCACAAAGACACACAGGCGGCCTGCTCTGCTTTGACAGCAGGGACAGACAGATACACTGTAAAAAAAAAAAAAGAAAAAAAAAAAAGGGTGAAAAAAGAAGTCATATAAGCACACCTGACCTCGCTCAGGGTGCAGCAGGGCCAGATTCCAAAAGCGTCAGCGGGAATTACTTTTTTTTACAGATAATATTTAATCAAAATTCAACCACAAGTAAAGAAAATTGCCGGCACCCGCGTAAATGAGCGACTGGCTGAGAGGAGGTGTTTTCCATCAAACCCAAGCATGTCCGTGAGCGTGCGGGGGCAACTTACGCGTGAACGTCACCAGAGAGAGGATTTCTGTGTTTTTTTTTCATGGTTAACGTTTTCCGTCAGTTTGCGGCGTTCTCTGCAAGATCATATTTTTTTTAATATTTTTGTTTAAGGCACTTTTTTTTTACAGTGAGTTGATAAAGGAGATGACCGGAAAGGAGAAGACAGGGGAAGGAACGCAGCAAAGGTATCTGAGCGGCAGCAGTAGCCATTTTTGAAGCTTACGGCTAAGTTTCGGATTTATTATCCATATGATTTAATATCCACATGATTTTTGTTTTTCGTTACAAGACGTATCATGAGATAAACTCTCAATATCATGGCCCGGGATTACTGCTTTGGATCTACAGTGAACCGATGGCTGTTTCGGGAGAATGATCTCCCACGGTCCAGGACTCCCACGTAGAAACAACACAAAACCAGACCACGACTACGTAAATCATTTGCATTGCGGCGCGTCAAAACCATATAACAGTGGGAGATGCTAGCTGAAGAAGACGAAGCAGGAGATCCTAACCATGAGGAGAAGGAGGAGGAGATGCCAGCTAGCGGGCTAGCTAGCTGGCTAATTCCGAGTTAGAGGAAGCGTGTTGCTTTGCAGGCGAGTGCCAGTGAGTGGAGAAGGGGGCGGGGCCAGATTACCACATTCATGTAGTACTAAAATACTACTTTATACTAAATGAGGAAATACTAAGCCATTTCAAGGCATGAAAAAACGTAAAGATATGATATTTTGAGATAGAGAGATGAGGTTTTTTTGGAGATGTAAAACCGCAGGAGGTTGACTTTCAAAAAAAGGCCTTTCGCAAAAGGTATTTGACATTAAGTTGAACTAATTGTTCAGTCAGTTTCACCACATTCTGTTAGCGATATCATTATGACAGGTCAGAGGTCACCGACCAGGCTCCTTGAGGGCTCCTGCCCTGCGTGTTCTCCGTGTCTAAACCTAACAAGACCTTGACACTTGATAAAATATTAACATATATGCAATATTTTGGCAATATTTCTTGGCTGTATCACAGATACATTTCAAATGAACTTTATCCATGGGCAAAACATTCACAGGAATATATGTTGCACTCAAAAAGTTATTGGGAATTCAGTTGAGTTGTAAGAAGAGCATAATTTTTTAGGAGATGTGGTTGACAGCTGAGGTGAAAATCCCATTTTTTTTTCCTGCAGCCATTTAGGAGCCTGATGCATGAAGGTAGAAATATGTGAACCTTGAACTTGTTGACCAATAATTCACCAGAAGTCCTCATTTATGGGCTTTTTAAAAAAAACATTGTTATTGGAAGCGTGCAACCTGTTCCCGGACCACTGTAATTTTCATGGGTTCACTAAAAGCCACTCAAACCATCAAACAAACAAAAAAAACTTCCCCACTTTTTGTGAAATTTATTTTACGTCACGTAAGTTTTATGTAACAATAATTTTTATATTAAAAATAAGGACACGCATTATATGATAACGCATACGTGATGTAACGGTAACTGGCGGGTGGTAGTCAGTTCACGTCCTTTTCTTTGTTTTCACGCTGGGTCCTTTGTTATCCGAGGAGGTCGCCGAATTATGACAGCCAATCATAACAATTTAGATCCGATGAAAGGGAGGTATTAAAACAGAACCAGGGACCAGTCGGTCTCCCCTGGCCTGGATTCAGTTCTGAGGGCGAGGGGACGCCGATGGCAACAACAGCAGCACGTTATGTGGCAAATAAAACAGATTTGAAAAAACGGAACACTGATGGAGTTAAACGTCCTGTGTTGTCGGTTAAGCCCCGGCTTTGGGAAAACACCAGCAAATTAGCTGGAACAACACTCTGGCTGTGTTTGTTGTCATTCCGAAGCCAGTTATGCCTGGCGCTGCTTCGCTGCAACCCAGCCGCGGTGACACCTATCTCGGCGTTAAACAAACACGGCGAGGTCCTGACCCCTCCGTGTTTGGATTCACAGGCCGGGAGCCCAGACAGCCGCGCAGAGCCGCGGCGCACGTATCAACACAAACCTCCACGCAGGAATGCTACCACGGCTTGTTTGACTCGACCATGGTCCCCACTGTGACCCCGGTGTGTGTGTGTGTGTCTGTGTGTTTTGAAGTACATGTTCTCTCATTACTGTCTGTTTCTGTCACAACACACATGTCAGACTGCCTCCAATACACGCTGACGGCCAGCAGACACAGTTAGTTTGCTCAAGCGTGTGCGGTGGACGACGTATATTATTATTTTTTTAATGCTTGCAGTTTATGTGACTTAATAACAATGTGGCCAATTGAAACATGTCATTTGAGCGGTCGCTCGTGGCGACCGATCTGCAGAGAACGTCCCTTAGATGTCACTAAAGCAACATAACTTGATTTCTTCAGTGTGACACCCATAGGTGGCGCTATGGCATAGATTACAGGGTAGCTAAATTTGATGAGAGGGGGTTGCTGGCAGTTTCTTGCAAATTTAGCCACTGTTCAGACTCCTGCGGTAATCCAATGATTTTTGGAACAAAACATGCCTACTTTTCATGGAGAATTCTTAAGCATTAAAGACAAACTTAAGTAGTTTTATATCTGTGCCTAAAAATTACATAATTTGGAATCTCTTTGAGAAAATATCCTTCATGACCTTAAAATGGCTTGGGTGTCACTTTAAGCCCATTTCTTCAGTTGGTATTTAGGCATCTATGAATATGCTAATCTGACCCCGCCCCCTATATCCCAGCTCTCTGTGACTCATCTGCAGAGTTACCCACTCCTCCGACCAGCTCTTAGTTAACCAGTTAGCTTACTCGCTAGTCAGCGTCTACTCTTCCTCCTCCCTTTTCGTCGTCTTCTCCTTTGCCGCTCGCATCCCCGCCTGCCGTCGTTTTGTTTGTCAAACCAATGCAAATGATTCAGAAAGCTCCACCCCTTCAGTAGACGTGATCGGTTCCTTGTGTTTTCCATGTAGAAGTCCTGGGCTGTTGGAAATCGTTCTCCCGAGACAGTCATTGCTTCACGATAGGGCCAAAACAGAAATCCCCAGTCATGATGCTGAAAGCTTTCAGATATTTGCTTTGTAATACGTAAACATCATATGATTTTAACACAGTTAAAGGCACTTTAATGAACCTAGTCTGCGCAAACACTCCAGGCCTTGAATTTGAATTTTTTTTTTTAAACACATTATAGACGTAAACAAGGTTGAAAACATTTGGGATTTAATGTACCAAATGATATATATGGAAAAAGGGAGAAGGAAGGAGGCATTTAGTATTCAGAAAGCAAATATGACACAACAAATAACGTTTCACAGTTTTGCTAAGCAGAGCATGACAGTGTTGGTGGCAGCAGTTGGCACAAATTGGTACTGCTAAAAGAGAATAAATATCACTCCCTTAACGCTGATATAATAGGACTGAGAAAAAGACAATTGTACCAGAATTAATGTGAAAATAGACAAGTGTTTGCTTTAAGTCATCTCTTTGTGATAATTAATGTAGATTGAGCAATGTCATGGCTACACAATAATGGCACTTTCAGTGTTTAGAATGGTTCGCTACAATCCGTGCTTTTGTTTTGAAATTCCATCCATCGTGAAGCTAATTTTTGGCTTCATCTCCCTGAATGCAGCACTTTTGCTGCCATTAGCCGCAAGTAGCTGGACGGAGGCCAAAAACTTCATAATGACAAATTTAAGCAAAACTTTTGCCAATTTGAAACGGGTATCCATGACAACCTATGTCATAACTGAGCCGTGGTTTGCTTGCGGGGAAAAAACAAGACATTAAAAGGACATATTTGAATGTATATAAATGCATCTTCTGAAAAAGAGACTTAGCCGTGTGTTATGGCATTATTTTGCCATGACAAAATAGCTAAATCATTTTTTTTTTTAAAAACGTGCGGGAATTCCCGGTCACTCGAAGAGAAACCATAACTCGAGCGCCACGCCGCCGACGCCGTGGACGCCGATCGAAGTCCCCGCCCCACTCCGCGCCCAATCAGGCGGAATAAGTGAAAACACCTGCGTGAGCGAGCCATGCGTGTGTAGGAGCTCTGAGACACGTTAAACGCTTTCACGCATACTGTAGAATCACCAAAGCATGAGGGGACACCGACACACACACACACACGGGAGCCCGAGCGCGCAGGAGGGTTTCATGTGCCGGTGGCTGGGTGTGGTGCCCCGGCAGAGTTCATGAATTAACTCTTGAACTCTTGAACTGTAGTCTGGTATGTGGCAGACAGTCAGTCAGTCAGACAAGCAGCCAGTCAAATTTGCGCAGGAGGAAAAAGAGAGCGGAAAAAAAAAAAAAAAAAATCTGTCTTAACAAGTCTGGTACTGAGTCCTCAAATCAAAATTTGCATTCACCAAACCCGCTTCAGTGGAAGTCGGTGGAGGGTAACGCGTGAGCTCCCCCCCCCCACACCCTCACCCGCCCTCCGCCGCCTCACCTCCGTCTGTGAGGACCTGTTGCCTCCGGGGCGTCCATGATGTAGCACTTGGAGAACACGCGAAGAAATGATGGAGTATGTGCGAAGAACAGGAAAAAAAAAAAAAATACGGCTTGAGGGAGAAGTTCAGACTTCTGCCTGTACTTTCACACCTCTGCACACCTGCAGGAAGGTGTGTGTGCGTGCGTGTGTGCGTGCGTGCGTGTGTGTGCGTGCGTGTGTGTGTGTGTGTGTGTGTGTGTGTGTGTGTGTGTGTGTGTGTGTGTGTGTGTGTGTGTGTGTGTGAGGGGTTGGGGCGCTGTCAAATTGGGTCGCCTGTTTTGGAGATTCCACCGGCAGCTTCGGGTGCCGTTAGATGATGCGACACTCTTTTTGAAGGTTTTGAATTCCAAATATCACCAGAACAATTTATTTATTTATTTATTTATTTTTAATTGATCAGTTTAATGCACTCTAATGGACGCCGCTAACGCCTCAAGCAGGCATGGAACCACGCAGAAATCAAGGAGCAGAAACAAAGTTTTCGGGAGCGAAAATAAAGCTGCGCATACAGCAGACAAACGTTTGATTTATTGTTCACCTCGCAGGCAGTCTCTGAGACACTCCAGGAAAGGTCGGAGGTCATGGTCAGCCTGAGGCGCGGCAGGGTCTTGGTCAAGGACATTGCGGGAGGGCAGCAGACATGGATTTGAACTTGCGACCTCCAGCTTGAGGGTTCCCCGCTCGCCCGGATTCGACGGCGCGCCGGCGCTCCGGCTCCCAGCACGCGCGCGCGCGCTCTCCCGCGCGGGCCCCTGCCAGCGCGTCCGCGCCGATGCGTCGGCGCCCGTGCGTTTCCGCCCGCGCGCCTGCGCCGCTCTGAGCTCCGCGGGCGGTTTGCAGCTCGTCCTCCTCCGGGCTGACGGCTGGAATGCTGACATAACAGATGTTGTCTGACACAGCCAGTAATTATCCGCTGTACAGCTGTACCTCCGTACCCGCTCCCCCCCCCCACTTTACCCCCCTCTACCCCCCAAACCCTCCACCTCCACATCCTCCTCCGCCTCCTCTGACAGCGTCTCCAACTACGTTTCCTCCAGCTGGTCCGCTCCGCCACCCCCCCCCCCCCCCCCCCCCCCCCCCCCCCCCCCCCCCCCCCACCGCCCTCCTCCTCCTCCTCTCCCCCCTCTCTCCCGCC
>CAAKHG010026027.1:23863-36330 GCA_901007715.1 Dactylopterus volitans | reverse complement strand
TGTGTGATTAATGCTGTTATGTGTGTACATCAGCGCATCAGGTTACACAGTTAATGCAACAGCATCTGGATGCTCCTCATATCACCTTCCATCACACACACACACACACACACACACACACACACACACACACACACACACACACACACACAACACACACTTCTATGCTTCTCCTTTATTGCCGTTAACCCCCCCGCCCCCATCCCAGATACCTCCTTTGGAAGACAGTAGCTTGTGTCATGTCGATTAGAGCAAGTTGCTGTGCAGCATTGCCTCAGCCAGGTCCTGGCTGCGGTGGTGTAGTGGGAGAGATACACCGTGGTAAAGCCATGGCAACATCTTCAGAAATCCCCCATGCTGCCATTGGCACTACTATGAGTCTCTGTGCGCCCACAGTTTAGAAGAGCAAGGCTTTAGGGGAGAGCATGGAAAGTTAAAAAAGACTATATTGGTCTGCCCTGATTGGTCCAAAACAGGATAAAGTGACTATTTGCACCTGGGTGCGAATAGTCACACAGCAGCTTAAGCTGTTTACATCAGGCTACACCACCAGGCAAAACGATAACATATAATAAATTACTACTTCATGGTAACCAGAAGCGGAATCCTCCGAGTGTGTGCTAATTACCAATAGTATTATGTGAACAGTAAACCAAGACAGAGAATATGTCACCTGCTAAACATCAGCATGTTAGCAATATCATCATTAGCATCTTGCTAAACTTCCATTAGCATTTTGCTCAAAACATCCCAGTGCCTTAGCTTCAGAGAGCTGCTAAGATGGCAACTGTTAGTCATGTGAACATACTGGAGTAAGTAATAAAACTTCCATCCGTTTTGTTACAGTGGCATTCAGTGGTTAGCATGCTGCATTGCATCTAAAAACAAGTCAGCATCTGTAAACAGTCCTGTTTATACATCAAAAATGCAGAGATTAAATAAAGCAGTCAATAGATGGGACATGACATTTGTTAAAATAGGGCAAGGTAAGTAGTTACAATAAGTACCGCAGTTAAGATCATATCACTCCAAAAAAACAAAACTGCTGCTTCACAAGTTCGAACCAGTTTTAACCAGTCTTTTCTCCTTTTTACTCTCTGTCTGAACAATACAGAGATTATGAAACTTGATCCGATTCCTTCCCTGGGTATTTCTGTTTCAGACACATTTTGAAGGCAGAGGAAAAATAACTGAGAGTGCACCAGAGGTAGCAACGCCGGGGTGCTGCTGTCCATGGTGCTGCAGGCCACAGATGGCGCTGAACGGACAGCTGCATTAAAAACCCTCCTTTTGATTGACACAGTCCCGAGGATTAACAGCTAAGTCAGAGCCCTTTTTGCCATACAGGAGAAATTGTTAAAAAAAAAAAATTATATGAATAACAGTAAGATTATATACCGCATCTGAAAATTTTTGAGACCCATCCACATCTGGGTTGCCAGACGACAGAGCGCACGGCGTGTTGCTGATGCAGAAGCAATCACGGACACGACGCACGACATTTCTACAAACACGCAGTTACACAGCCCAGTGTTTACTCGGCGTTTGAGCCCTTCTGTCCAGCCACGGTCGGACATGCCAGACACGGGGGGGGAAAAAAACAAAAAGTATAGATTGTCACTGGAAAAGTGCCACGCATGTGCAACCCCTGTGTTATATAATGAAACTGTGGCTGGCTGGCATCATTATCGCCCCTGTCTGTGCCAGTCTAAAAATACGGTTCGGGAGTCCAACAGTATGTGGCATTTTTGTAACTGAAGAACAGGAGAGGAGTTTGGATCACAAGCTGTTTCTATGACAGTCCAGAGCCGCTGTGACAGAGAGGGCAGGCAAGAAGGAGAGATTGAGTTGAGAAATAAATAAATAAAAAGAGAGCAGGAGGGAATCGTGTGTGGAGGATTGCTGGAACAGAGGTGGGAAGCAGAGCAGCGAAGGTGTAGAGGAGGTGGCGGAGGCTCAGCGCCGTTGTTATTCGCATTTTGGATTTTTATGCAAACGCCACCGGCAAAAAACTTTGCAGCAGATTTCTCAAACCTTCCCTCAACGCGACATCACAATACAAAAACAACAATTCCAGTTTTACTTGAACTTTTATTTCATATCCCTTAAGAGCGTCACCTTTAACAGAACTTCCAATTGAAGTGAAAGAGGGATTAAATTCCGTTTTGACAAGTACATTAAGTTTGACTAAGTGAAGAGAGAGTCCTGAACATCTTTGAGGGAAATTGAAAATCAATACCCAGTCAAAGCAAAATGTACTTTTTAAAAGAAATAGTGTGACATTTTGTTGGAGTAGCTTATTTGCTTCCTT
Source organism: Dactylopterus volitans (assembly GCA_901007715.1). Lineage (NCBI taxonomy): Eukaryota > Metazoa > Chordata > Actinopteri > Syngnathiformes > Dactylopteridae > Dactylopterus > Dactylopterus volitans. The sequence goes on along the minus strand of CAAKHG010026027.1, from coordinate 34,019 downwards.
GCTGAGAGTAAGTGAAAGGATGGAGAGAATGAGGCTGCACCGGTTTAGCCTAATTTAGCATCAAGCCGGGGTTAGCCTGGCTCTGTCCAAAAGTAAAACCTACGTTAGCTATCTGAATTTCTGTCACTTCTTTGATGCAAAGATGCAAATCTCACTGTTTTGTGGCATATTTAACATCACGCATACTATCAAGAAACAGATGCGCAGAGGTAATTCCTTGTCTGCTCAGTCGTCTTTGCTGTGTCTTGTGCTTACAGACTCCAGGGGGGGACTCCACTTTAGTGTTTCCCCAATTAACCAGCAGTTTAAATATGACATCCGTGTCATTTCATCGTGTAAACCCTATTTTTTTTTTTAATGCGGCACACGCAGTTAAAAGGAATCTTTAATTTCTATGTAATCATTTTTGTACATAAAATAATTATTTGCAAGGATGTAAAAGAGACTGCGGCATTTCTCCAATTAATTGCACTGAAGAGGACACATGAATGCAAATACTCAAAGTACCTCAAAAAATTGCACATAAATACTCGAGCGTTTACACAACGTCTGACTGAAAGCCCATGTGGAAACGACCCCTGCGGATTCAAACTGCGCTGCAATATTGAGCAAGTTGCAAACATTAAGCATCATGATATCATAGCACATACTACAGGCGTGTTGTGATGTCGAGGCTCTGAGTGAGACACTTTTCTCGTAGACTCGCTCTTGACAACAGCTCCGCCACACTGAACACCGAACCCCAGCGGCTGTAGCGAGCTACTCGAGCAGAAGACTGCGCTCCGTGCGGAATAGACTCACCAATTCTTGACAAATCACACCTGGTAAGCAAGTCTGAAACACGTTGCCTCGGCGTTTGTAAGATTTACGAGCACGTCGGCAGCCACGTCTAATTCACCGGGATCTGGCACGTGTGTCAGAAAGTCTGTGACGCTATAAAAAAAAAAAAAAAAAAGCGGTTTCCCCAACAATTTTTTTTTTCTTCTGGTGTGACGATTTATGCGTTGCAGCCTCCTGGTCATTCAAAAGAGGTTGTAAAAGCTAACAGCCTCTGCATATGATAAGAATGCGGTAAACATATGCTGACATACGGCAGATTATACTGATCAAAGCTTTACGATGGGGGTTGGGTGAGGGCCACGCAGGAAGGGGACGATATTTTGCGTTATCTTCTTTTAAATGGTGGTTGTGCATGTTGTGAAATACAAGGAATGTGTGAATGAATGTATGAAAAGTCCCTCTTAAGACCCTATAAACCCCCTTTAATGACGTCCCTTTGTGTCTGGTTCAGAAAGCGAGTGAGGAGACCCCCAAACAGGCTGCCAGCTACCAGGCTCTGCATACGTCTTTCGCAGAGCTGCTGTTGTTCTGCTCGTGTTATCAGAGTTCAGCGGACTGGGCTGAATAATTCAATGCTCCCAGCAGCACCTCTTTCTCGCTCGCTCTCTCTGCGCCGACCTAGTTTACATCAGGAGTTTACAGGTTGGGCAGGGAGCTGGAGACCTGCAGCTCTGTAGCCTTGGCGATCAACCGCCGAAATAAATAAATAAATAAATAAGCAAAATCAGCCTCCTTGAAAATAATTTATGATCAAGCCTGAATTGAGTGTGGTCTTGCCGGTGTAGTAGTGTAGATTGCAAAAACAAAAAAACAAAAAAAAGAACATTTTGGGTCTGTCCTCCTCTATCAGGGTCGATCAGGCGCAGCAAAAGTCAAACAGGTTGCAGGACGCAAGTTTTGAGCTCCGTCCGGAGGCGCCGCGTCAACTCAACCACCTGCTCGGCTGACGGGGGGGAGACGTTACGCCTGTTAAACAGACCACCAACCTCGGCTCGGTGAAACGCCCCGCTGATGCTCATAGCTCCGCTTTGACCTGCCAAGACTGTTGAGCCCAAATGAGCTTAAAACGCGGCATGAAACGCAGGCTGTCAACACTCATCTGCGAGCGGGATTTCACTCGCCACGAGCCCCGGCTTCGGGAGCTGTCGGGAGGTGACAGTTTAGGAAGTCTGGCAATCGTTAATGCACACATTACAGCCAATCCTTTGGGCGCCAAAGGTCAACTGTACCTGTGTTTTTACGTCTTTCTTCTTCTTCGACTAAACTACAGATGGAACAACAGATGCCAAACGCTGGAGCAAAGAGTTAATGAAATTTGCCCCAGAGAGAGAGAGAGAGAGAGAGAGAGAGAGAGAGAGAGAGAGAGAGAGAGAGAGAGAGAGAGATGAAAAATCCAACAAAGAAAAATTGAATTGGGCAGCCTGAGGTTCAGGGAAGGCAAGGTTAAGGAAATGCAACAAAGCTGTGCAGTGTTTTCATCGAAAATCAATACTGTGCTTCTCATTAATGTCTTCATACTGCTGCGTGCAGAAGACAGGTCGGATTTTTCAACATGGAGGGAACACTTGAAGGGAAGTCAGTAGCTGCGCGTAGTAGACGCTTGGCGGTCAGGAGAAGAAACTGGCTGAAAAAAAAAAAAAACAAAGAAAAAAAAACCCACCATTAAAACTACTACCCTGCACCGGGTTGTTTATTAGTTCACCTTGTCAAAGAGCGTTTTAAAACTCATCCCTTTCACGATTGCGGCACATCTCCCACTTTCTTTTTTGACCTCCGCCTGACCACCCATTAGCAGCAGCCATCACGGTCTGACATTGACATCACCGCTCCGGGTCAATATTCAACTCCCAGATGTGGAGTGCCAAGTCTGTTAATCCATTCTGGGGAAAAAAAAATAAGAAATTAAGAATTTTCTCCCCCATTTGCCAAAAAAAACCCTCCTCCCTAAAACATTTGCACGGTGGCGGTTGGAATACTGATTAGAAGTGAGGAATTAGTAATCAGGTGGCTCTGTGTGACTAAAAACCTCTCTCGCCCGACTTTAAAGATGTCAGCCAATAGATCATTAAGTGAATGTAGAATATCTACGCCATTAATATGTGGCGTCTAGGCTCTGACCTTGTCTCTCAGCATCGAGAAAAGCACAGAGCTCGACACAAAAGAGAGTCTGGCGGTGACTTTACCCCTGCGGGGGAGGACGCGCTGCAGGTGGAGGTGGAGGCGGAGCTTACGGAGCACATCAGGAAGAGCAGAGGCAGCGGGCAGAGGTGTAAGAGTCAGGTGAGCTGAGAGGCAGCAAACATGCAAAAAACTGCGCTGTATGTCTGCGACACTCATAGTTTGTCATTATCGAAAAAAAATATTCATCCGGTTGTAATTGCAACTACAAGCCCTGCGCACCATTGGCTCTTCAATCTTTCCACTTTCAATGACACTGGTGGCAGATTCACAAGTGGAAACTCCTTCATAATAAGTTATGACACGTGAACAAAAGCATGATGCCGTGACATGACTCTGCGATGTTTCATGCAGGCTTGTTTTACAATTAGGGCCCAATGTAGGGGTCTTAGATATGCACAAAGCTTACATGATACCGGAGAGATAACCGGCAAAATGTCGTCATCTTCATCTTCAGCTGATGATGCATGTAAGGAAACAACATTGTTCTTGTATCATAGTGTTGAGTGAAAATGAAAATTTCATCATTTCTAACAAAACACTAACACTGTCTTGCTGTTAAGTTCATTTCTTGGATAGGAAATACAGGCTGCATGTTATTTACAAGCTGCGTGTTTCACTTTTTACTGGACAGGGGAGACGATGAACACATAATTTGGGATAACATTCGGGATGTCAGTTTTCACTCTCCAAATTACTCGAGAAACGCAAAATATTATCTTTTTAATGCCAGTTAATCATAAGACCACCCCCAGCCTTGTCTGCAAAACTTCAGAATGTGTCAAATGTGGTTAATATGACTGACGAGTGTTTAGTTTTAAAAAAGCCTCCAGACAGAAGTTTGCTTCTAACCAAAGTTGTGTGCAGATTTTGCGTTGATGAACCGTGTTTGCACCAAAGCACCACGAGTACGGTCTCAGGGCAACGCATGTTTTTGCTGATTTTAGCATGGATGCTAACACTGACACGGGGGCCAAGCTGTGTTTGCCAGACGACACTTTCAACCCAGCGACAGCGGCTAAGCTACCCGGTGACATGGCTAAATGGATGTCCACCGACTGCAGGACCATCGACGTGGTTGAGGAGCGGGAGCTTCAAGGCTTCATTATCCAAAACACCTCAGGCGACCATCATATGGGCCTCCGTCTCGATCAGCAATTATTGCAAGAATTGAAGAAGAATTCAAGAAGAATTCATACATTGCGTGACTTTGAAAAGGCTACAAAAGTGAAACAGTTGGCACAAAACTACATTTAACACACTTATTTCAGACCACTGGACATCAGTAAGTAACCATGACAACCTTGATGTAACATGAACAATGGTATTTTAGAATTGTGATTAATAATGAATGATCACAGATTGCTTGCTTGATTAACTTGACAAAAATGTGTTTAATTGATTGACAGCACTCATTTCAACGTTTAGTTAATGGGGTCCAAACCTCCTCAAATCCAATGAAACACAACCGAGCCGCAAATCTCACCACCCCTGCACACCCGGTTGAAATTCATACATGAATAAACAGTATCAAATCACACAGGTAATTAAATACATCGTCAACATCTTGACAGTGTTCATACATCAAGAACAAAATCTGATATAATGAAAATCAATTCTGATTCATCTTGTTTGACATGCGTTTGGGTCAGTGGATCCTTTGGACAGTGACGTGCTGCAGAAAGGTTATTGTCTGATTTCCAAAAGTGTGTTTATAGTGATCTCACTAATTAGAAGAACAAGCAGAAAATCACACTTGAACACTCGAATGACAAAAGTCGGAGCAGTGACAAATGCTCTCTCTTTCTTGAGAGCAATTCAATAACAATTATGTTTTCCTAACTGCTGGACTGCTCCATCACAACATGAAATTATCATTTTCTCTTGCATTTTTGGTATCACATCCGTTGACTTTATTTTGATACTCAGCCTCTAGCAACAGTGGGGAATTACTACACAGCCATATGGTGAACAGTGCTTTTTCAAACATAAGCTCACATAATAACGTTGAATAAAAAATTTCAGCCCTCTAAACATTTTATTTATGAAGTGTCTTGCTGATATAACAGCCCCATGCTGAGAAAGCGGAAGCCCGCCATTCCCCTGGTGCCTTGTTATGGCTGCTATGATTGGACAATCCTTTTAGAGGAAGATGAGTTCGGAGCTCGGTCAATTCACTGGTTTTATTTATGACCAAAAACGGCAGAACAATTCCATTTTTTTTTTTTTGGCTCAATTTTGAAGTTTGCCCACGTAGTGTGATCTAATGACACTTGTTTTCACAGTCATGGAACACACGTTTTGGACAAAAAAATATCCTTGTTGTTAGTAAACACAGCTGAAGGTCAAGCCACCCCTGTGCAGGCCCTCCAAAACAAAAGACTACATATTACCTCTATAAGCGCTACCAGCAATATGTCACAGTAAATTAAATTTCCTCCACGTGGAGGCCGGAGCTGCTGCTTGATCTCCTCAGACGCTGACCTCTCTTTGCTGGTCAGCGCAGTCAGGCAAGAGAATGAAGTGAACGAGCCCCGGCCACAAAAGGCCATCCATGCTCAGCTCACGATCTGCACCGACATCAGAGGTGTTATTACCATATAAATGAGATAAGGTCGTCGGTAATTGCCGGCTGAAATTAAAGCCAAATAGTCGTGCGCTGGAGACAGTTTGTCTGCACGTGGAAGGAAACGGTGATGTCTTACAGTCGCCGAACATGGAGGGTGGAGGTTTTTTTTTTTTTTTCTTGTAGATGCGGAGGACTCTTAGATGATTTCTTTCACGCGCGTCGCTCTCAAGTTGGAGCAAATATTTGCAGCGCATTTGCATAAACTTTGCCTTCAGCGCGATTCATGCCTCCACAGCAACACAAAAATCACCACAAAACGCTCAAACATGCTTATTAAAGCAAATGAAAACATTGGCGAACCGCCTTATTTAGAATCCCATTAATCCCCTTAATGCTATCTGATTACAAAGAGCACTAAAACAGATCACATCACAAATTAGTCCCCGTATTAACGGCGGGCTAAATTAGATCTTGATAAGTGCTGCTAATTACATCTGCGGTGAGGCTCGTTTTTATGACTGTTGTGTCATATTCTGTTATGGTGCTTTGGAGCTCGGAGAGGGGCGATGGCATTTATTAGTTGACGGAATAGCCCACCTGGGATAAGAGCAGCCGTGACATTTCAGCAGCGGAGCAGGGCAATTACCCCCGGTGTCAGCGGCGACGCAGCAAACTAGCCTGCTGTTGTAGTTCAACTCATCAAGGTTTTGATTTGTACATAGATTGTCTTGGAGGGCATTTAAAAAAACAAAAACAAAAAAAAAAAACAAATAAAAAAAATCTGTGCATGTAATTTATGCCCCAAATCTAATGAAGTGTTAAAAACCAGAAGGTGCAACCCAGAGAGAAAGGGCTGTTAAAGCATGGTGACTATAAAAGAAATACAAGAAATAAACTAGAAGTGTAAGTTTTTCGATTCCCGTGATGATGATAATCAGCCAAATGACTTGTACAGAAATTTAGTGAAAGAGTGAACTTCAGGATTTAAAGAAAGATTTTGACTTTAACTTATGATCATAAAGCGAATGTGTCCGGCTGTTTCCGGTTTCGCAGTGCACACTAATTTTTTTTCTCCCAGCGACTTGTGGTCGCTATTGGCAACGATAACGCTAATGCATTCACAAAACATGCAGTAAGACTCAGCTTTCCTACCACCTGACAGAAGAACATAGTTAAAGCAAAACCAACAGGAAATACTTCACTATTCTATAGCCATGACATGGTATCATATACATTACATCAACATTTACATACTATATGTTATATTCTTTAAAAAACTCCTATTTTGCTACTTTAGAGCAAAATTTGACGTCATAGAAATGTTTTCTGCAAAGTTGTATGTTATTTTTACTTAGACTAAAGCAACTGCCGTTCACATGACTGGCTGACACTTTCCAAATAAATAGAAATGACAGTAAATATGTTTTTATCAGCATTCATGCATATGATCATATTCAATATTCATTCAACACATTTACTTGATGTGAAAACCCCCAAACTGCCAAGAAGACCATGTTGACTCACATTATGGATTTGGTTTGACCTGGAGTGGACTTTAAAATGCAGTTTTTCATTTTTTTTTTCTTTTCGATTTGGCATCATGGACTAGCTACAATAAATGATTACGTTTGGAATAATTTGGTCTCTCAATTTTTCTCCTTCAGAAAAATGAAAGAAGGGTGCGCCTGCCTCCAGAAAGTTGCTCATCCATCTTAAAACCGCTAACTTTAAAGATGGGGAACCTTGTGGATGCATTTGAAATCACGAGCTGAGCAGGCGGCGTCCGACTCGAGCGCGGATCAGGAGCACGCCGTAAACTAATCGGGCTCTACGCCGCGGTATCATGAAATGTCAGAAAGCACGGTAATTCAGAGATGATGGATATTTCCCCGTGGCCATGTGGGTTGTTTTGATAAATAACTTTCTTTGCATCAGGACGGTGACAGCTGATGGGCCTTTTCTCGTCTTTGCCACCTGTAATCCAGCATATCAAAATGAATGACCTCGACTTTGTCGCAACCTTTTACCATCATGGCGTCAGGAATAAAAAGCTCTACTAATCACAGCGCTGTGTTGCAATTTACCCCACATCATAACGCCTGTCTTCCTCGAAGAATGCCACTGCCTGAAGGTCATGGCAGCCTTTTAGTGTAGCATGCCATCTAGGACTTTTTGTGGCTGACCTTTCGCTGTCTGTCACTTTGCACGGATTTGATTGCATGCAAGACTGCAATGCGATGTCCTCCCCTTGTTTTGTACAGTATATTAGTCATGCAGCCAATGTTTCGTTGCTGAGTCTGTTGTCTCGTCTGCTGTGTTGAAAACAGCGAATGACAGCTTGAGAGAAGAAAGAAGTAGCCGGATGGTGTGTTAGAAAGTGAAAAAAAAAAGAAAAAAAAAAAAGGCAGAGATGCCGTCCTGCATGTGATGACTGAGCTTTAATGTGACTGATTTGTTCCTGACGGAGTGCTCTCATTAATCTTTAACATCTCGCCTCTAGTTATCATTGCTAAGAAAACCGTCAGGCCCTCCTCACTTATTTTGACAGAGGCACTTACTTTCATCTTCGCTACAAGAGCTGGGGAGATTGTTGTTTACCAGCTTTCCACCCACCATGTGAAATTCTGCAGTGTTTAGCAAGTCGTCCAGCGGGAGCCGAGCCTCCACTGATGAGCGCATCCTTCTCTGGTTTTTCGCTGTGAGAAAAACGTGAACTACAGTCTTCTTGCAGTAAAAGGTCCACTGCATATCTACACAAATCAGGCTGCCACTTTACTTAAAGGGATAGAATGACATTTCGGGAAGCGTGCTTATTTGCTTTCTATCCATTTCACATCTATATATCCAGCAGCCGATTAGCTTAGCTGAGCAGAAACACTGAAAACAGGTGAAACGAGTGACCAGGGCAGCCCCGAGGCCTGCCAACTGACATGTTATATCTTGTCAGTTTAATCCGTATAAAAGTGGTGGTATTATGTGCCAGCTATTTTTTCCTCAGGCACAGTGAGTCTGCTTCTCATCTGACAACTGTGGAGCCAAGAAATAGTCCCGACACACACTGCTCCCTGTAAAACAGCAAACCGATGTTTTTCTCTCTCTCTCTCTCCTGCATTTCTAAACAACTAACAAACAAAGCAACCAACAAATAAGTGAGATTCAGAAGTGGAGGCAGACAGCCTTTGTTATGTTCAGACAAAGCCTGGCTAGGTGGTTCAAGTCACGATGCGAAGCGAAGCGAGCTGGCGATATTCATATTCACTTGTATTTATATTCTGACGAGTCAGTCCTCTCATCTAACCATCAGCAAGGAAGCAAATAAATGTTTAAACAAATCTATACAACATTTTAATTTATGCAAACTTCCCAATACAACTTTATCATTGGTACACTAGTTATTCCAGAGGTCAGGGTCAGGATAGCTGACAGCTAAGGAGCTAATGGGCCTGATATGACTTTTAGTCAATGTCAAAACAACTGTGCGAGAGGAAACAGCTATACGTGCTGTCGATGGTCTTTCAGGCAGGTTGCATTCAGCTGTATGGAATAAATAATAACATTTATTTATAAATAATAACATTTATTTATTCAATAACTTAACACAAGGTCTTAGAGTAAACATATTAATGACCTGGCAGCTGCACCAGTGGAGAACTGCAACTTACCTGAGAAACCGCCGAGCCCGTAGTCCCGGGCAGTGGCTCAGGTACTGACCAATCACAGGAGAGCCCGTCCCGACATGGTCCCCTCCCCAGTTTGCCCCCCAGTTGATGGAGCAAACTGCTTTAACGCACCTGTGTATCAGGTGAAACTGGCAAACTGGTCCGACCTCCTCGGTTTTTATACTGACACCAGAGTCTTCACAGCGTTGATGGACAACCTGCTGTGTCTCACACACGCACACAGGCACACACACGCACACAGGCACACACACACACACACACACACACACACACACACACACACACACACACACACACACACACACACACACAGTTCACCCACCTCTCCAACATCGCTCTGCAGAACCTTCACCCCTGTCTCAGACTCCAGGTAGTTCTTCTCTGCAACTGTGAGGAGAAAGAATAAGCGAAAGGGGTTTACGCGAAATCGGCTCGGCCAAAATGAAAAGAACTGTTCCTCAAGTCGTTCCGTGCACTTCTACTTCAACGTTTTCCCTCCAGCCTTCATGGGAAACAGCTTTGGAATTAATTAAGATTGTGACTTTGGTGATGAAGATGCCCTCAAGCACCAGAGAGGCAGATGAGAGGAAAAGTTGCACAGAAATCCAGAAATCTATCAACGGGCTGACAGCTTGAACGCAGCCGGGTCTTGGAACAGCACGTACCGGCTTTCTCCGCCACGTCGCCGGCCGTCAGGTTCTTGGAGTTGGGTCGGATCTGGAAGGTGACCACTGGCCCCACGATGCTGCAGGGCAGAAAACACAAGAGCCCATCCACAGGTGAGCGACGCGGAGCAGCGGCGGCGGCGGCGGCGGCGGCGGCGGCGGCGGCGGCGGCGGCATCCCGGCACGTCGCCGACTCGATATCGCACAACTCTACACGGCGAAAA
>CAAKHG010026027.1:4210-23548 GCA_901007715.1 Dactylopterus volitans | reverse complement strand
TGTCTCACACACGCACACAGCACACACACACACACACACACACACACACACACACACACACACACACACACACACACACACACACACACACACACACACACACACACACAAGGCTGCCTCACGCTTCGGTTTTTTTGACGGGCTGTGGGCATCTGTATTTAACACGCTGGGGTGTGAGAACGGGCCGGTTCATTCACTTGTTCCCATTCAAAAATTCAGAGCACAGTCACGAGCAATGTTTGTGCACCGAGCACGTCAGGCCTGCCCATCACGCACGGTGCACTTATGAATATTCAGAATGGAAGCCAAATGTCACAGAGCTATCCTGTAACAATAATGGAGCTTGAAGTCTGCAGACAAGTGGGCAGGAACTGAAGCGAGCTAATGAAAGTAGCTGCCTCTCCCTGATTAGTTTGGATGACAAATGTTATGATAGACGCAGCTCTCTGGGGCTTCAATCTAAATAGCATAATGTTATGCTTTATGCTAGGCAACAACACTGAGTTCAAGCAGAGGCAACATGCACATGCGAGCACGCACGCACACACACACACACGCACGCACGCACGCACGCACGCACGCACGCACGCACGCACCCCAGCAGCAAAAACTACTTTTTTTTTTGGAAAAGCAGGTTGTACCTCTGGTTTATGATGATGATGCTAATACATATATCTGCTTTTTACTTCTTCTGCAATGATATAAACAATGCAGAAGGCAAGATAAGATGGAAAGACAGAAGTCTCAATAAACTAAAGCATTGCTATGTAAACCAAATAAAGTCGGTGGCAAAAAGGAGTCAGAGCTCCGGTGGGGATATGTGAGCCGAAAACCAGCAAACAGCACATCTGCTTCACTCATACCACAGGTGCATGTTTCACTGTGGGATGGTGGAATCTAAATGATGTTGTTTGAAGGGCTGGTGTGTGCTCTAGGAACAAGGTGCACTGGCTGCGTTTACTGTAAATATAATTTATACCTGACATCCTTTGCCACTCTGTCACTGGGAATGTCAAAGCTGCAGTGCTCTGAGCCGGTGTCAGCCTAATTACTGGGAATAGCGCCTGTCAGGTATTTAGGGCAGGACCTGCAGTGTGGCACAAACATTAACATGAAGGATGTTTGAGGGAGATTTAATGGGATTCTCCAGCTTTTTAGGTGAGCAGAAACGATGGGATAAATGCCGCGCATACAGGGAAATGCAGATGTTCTGTAGTTATTCTGACAACAAATTAGCCCTATTTTACGGGCAGCTGTAAAGCCTAAGATATGCTAATTCACTCATGAATATACACAGATGCAAAGACGCACACCCATAGTACCTAAACACTATTGCATGGTTTTTGAGAGTGTACAGCGAGCAGCCAGCTAAAGTTGGAATTGATGCCTGCGGTGCACCATAACTCAGTAAAAATCACTTTTAGTGATGAGTTTAACCTTCACAGGGAGTCACACTTTGCCTGCATTTGTTTAAAAAAAAAAAAGTTGATACACTTTGTATGATCGCGGACACCTAATTAAGGAAAGGAACTTGTTATGTAACTAATGGGAGTACTTGGCTCTGCTGCGATTGCTTGCTGTGGTAAATTCAGATCCAGCTGAGGTCCTCCATGAGTCCACTTTCAAGACCAGCTGAGATCCACGGCTCAACTGGCCCCAAATCCGGGTCGCCAGGGTCTTTCACTGGATGGCGGTGGACCAAGAAGGGAAACGCATGTTAACCACAGCATGGCAATCGCATGTGGACCTCCTATATAAAGGCACAGCTGTACTTGGTTTCAAATTTCCACTTTCAAAAACATTGTGTTGATAAATATAGTCTGGATGTCTTCGCCAAGGTTTGCTCCTGGAGTGAGAGAAGGTCCTTGAATGTTAAAGCACCATTGCAGCCACGGGGCAGAGCTTTGTTCATGCAATAACAAGAGGCCCGTTCACTTATCATCTTGCAGTCCTTGACAAAAGCTTCATTTTCCTCTTACTAGCTTTGTACCCAGAGCTGTGGGAGAAAGTCCCATTATATTTTCTTAAGTAGTGTTCATTATCCAGTTCAACCCCTGATACAGCTACAATTTTACTCAAGGATTTATTAATTTGGTTTCTCGACAGTGTCATAACTCCTGTAGCCACCTAGCTAATGTGTCTACCTCCGACTGTAATATAGTGTTCGGCACACTCAAACAATCTTTTCTAGTATTATAGCAGCAGCTATGTTGTGATCGAACTTGCCAGATACACTTACTTAAAGCGGCTGTTAGTGGAGTCATCCAACGGTAAGTTTGCATTTGTAAACGCAGCGTCAGCTAACATTAGCCTGGGACTGTTTCATTAGAATGAAATGACACAACACATGTTAGCATAACCTGATTAAAACTTGAATACGTTACTGTGAGCGCGTGGTTTCTGTCGGAGTCATGCCAGATTCAGGTTTGTCGAACAATAAACGCATCAACTGCCATCGTTCCATTCTTCTTCTTGATGTGATCAAACTGGCTTTTTTTTCATGGAAAAACCCCCGAGTGAGAATTATGTATCATACTTTTTTTTTTTTTTTGGTTCTTTTCTTGATAGCATTAAAGTGGTGTCTTGTATCCCGATAACAATTCTACAACATTCAGAACAAAATGGGTAAATATTTGATGTCTTCAGGTTAAATCTGATCAAAGCACATATACGCAGACACGATGACTTAGTTGAGTTTTTGAGTGTGTAACTGTTCATCCTAAAGATATTTCTCATTCAAGTTGAATTAGATTGTTACGTATTTAGACTTTGGAATCAATGTAATGGAGAAAAATATGAAAACAATATGATGAAGCTTAAGGATAACTATGACTTAAGTTATCGCTTGTGGTCTCGCGACACGCGACTGTAACGATAGTAATAATGACATTGTAAATCAAATTGCATGTATGAACACACATTTTTTTCTTCTCAAAAACAAATTCATGAACAAAGAAATTAGAACTTGCAGAAGTTCCATAGAAGAACCATAATCAGGTTTGCAAGCAAAGTTCTGATACATCCTGAGTTATGATGAATTTGATATTATGTTTTTTTTGTTAGCTTTTAAATCTAAAAAAGAACTATAATGATCAAATACCTCATTATAGAGCTTTGAATTAATTTGCATTTTGTCAACATGAGACTAATTTCAGCTGGTCCAATGCGGCAAGTGTGTTGAAGTGGCTAAATTAAATCACAGAAAAATACAATGCATTTGAAATAAAGTATAAAAAGCTACAGTGACTGCTGCAAAATATAGTTCCTTTTGGGATACAAAGCAAAGGGTCAGCTTATGTGTTGTGCATCAACAAGCTCAAATAGCAAAGAAAATAGCTTTTCACATCAAAGAGGATTTTACTTTGCACCTAAATGGACTTCCCTAAAGGAATAGACAGGAGATGCTAAATTGCACTTTCCTCATTTGGAGAATAGCATTAATTAGACAGAATGAATAATGAGCTGAATGTATAAAATATTTCCTCAGTGCCATTTTGATATTGACCAAAGGGAAAAAATTAAGTGTAGGATTGTGGGCTGCAGAAGAAGAAGAAACGTTGGGATGCATTGAAAGCCCTCACCATGTTCGCTCTGTTTACATGCGAGCTGTGGATATGAAAACCTTTTCTTGTTTCCCATTGGGTCACGGTGACGGGACACTTTCAACTTTTTGCAACCTCACTCTTCGTCGATTTTCAGAAACGTCAGCTTTGTTCCATAACAGCGAACGCCATCTGCCAGTGTGTCAAAATGGATGCGAGAGGACATTTAACTGCATCCCGCTTCTGATTTAATGACATCTGAGTAAAAGTGGAGACACGGATGATGAAAGATGACGAGGGACGGGACACTCGGGGACCGCAACGGCTGCTTCAGAGAACACGCATTTAAAATACAACAAATTTTGACATTTATCAATTTAGTCGCCAGTGTCTGACTGAAAACTGCATCGCATATGGGAAATCTGTCTTTTCCCGTTATTTCACCGCGTCAGGGACTGAATTTGAAAGGTAGAAAGGATATCAAATAACGCACAGATGAATTGCTCCTTTTTGAAAAGCTTTATAGTTCCGTAAAACGCACTGCAACTGCCGTCTGGGGTGTAAAGAGTTACAGCTTTGCCCTTTGAGATCCTTGAAGACCTCTTAACTAAATGTGTTTGTATTTTTTATGTCTCAGTGCCAACCTCTATTAGTATCATGTCACTAAGTGCCCTTGACTCCAGTCAGCAATGTGCCTGTTGGTAGGGTCCAGGTTGCATTTACAGTGCAAAACACAGCTCTGCCCAGCGCAGATGAAGGATACCGACTCTTACATAAGCGACCGATGTTCAGTTATTCAAGTTATGTCGACCTGAGGGAGGAAATGAGGCACTCCGAAAAGATCTGCTCCAAAAAAAAAGAAAAAAAAAAAGTTAACTTCTTCCAGCAGCTTTTAAGGTAAGAAGTCAAAATGAAATCTGAGCTGGCCTCATTTGATTTGTTACATAACATTATTCCGTACGGTATGTCGGTCTAATATTGGTAAGACGGTATAAATATATTGTTCATATGTTTTTGTGCGATGACAGTTACACTTAGAGACCTGCCGTCTTTATAACAGCCGCTCTGTGAAAGTCTTGCGTGGGCGGTGGAATCACACAGGGATTTTGTGTGCAGGTTCATTAAACTACTCAGCCATTTTTAAGCCATTAAATTTCATGACTTCAATTGAGAGTGAAAGGTACCCTCCAAACATTTTTCACAGCAGTTGGGGAGGTCTGCTCTTTGCCTCCCAGTCAGTTTATAGGTAATTTCTTCACTTTGACAGACAGGAAACTATCAGTTTTATCGCTTTTGACAAAAAAATAAAAAATAAAAAATTGAGTGATGCAGAATTGGTTTATGTTTTGTTATCTCTGGAAAAAGGAGGTAATTTTTCCCCCCCCGGTGGTGTATGCTGTTAGCAAGATTACGTGAAAGCAACAGATTTTCTTGAAACTCAGCTGAGGAGGATAATATGGCTCACGGAAGAACCCATTAAATTTTGGAGAGGATCCAAACCACAGAGCTAATACGCAAATTATTTTTCGTGCATTTTTTTTTTTTTTTTTTGACAGAATATTCCGAGGCCAACATGGTTGACCCCACACATCCGGTGGGTGAAGGTCTTAAAGTGCTCTCTGAAATTTCTGCTCAAGTTATCCTCATTGACAGAATTTTTTTCTCTTCCCAGGATTATTGGTTGTGTGTCCTCTTTGGCAAATTATCAATATCTAAAGAAAAAGGCACACATTTTGCTCCAAGTCGCCACCTCCAAGTGACAGGAGAAGCATCCAGCTGTACCATCCGACTCCAGTGTTGCGCAAGACCAAGATTTTCCGGAGGGAAACTAAACATCAGACTCCCGACTTTTTTCAGTCACCAGTAGATTAAATTTCTCACAAATCTTGAAATATCAAGGTTTGCCCTATACAGTGGATGTCTCAGCCATTGTCATGAATTGTGCTACACACATTCATAACGCCCACAGAATAATAATTAGCCTTTACCTCATGTTGTGCATGTTGGGCCTCGCAGAGCCGCTGGCATGTCTGTGGACTCCAGAGTGCTTTAATGTGCTGTACTGCCAAAGCAAAATCAATACTGGCATACAACATAAAGTTAGGCGTCTTTGGCGAGCACAACATAGGAAAGGGCATGAATTTGTATCTTTGGGCCGCCGTTGAATGATTTGTGTCTAGACTGGCCGAACTCGGCTGGACAAAACAGACGAGAAGTGCTGCGGCATCCAAACACAGAAAACCTTGCTTGTTGAACCCAGAAAGACGTCCTGTACTTGGGTCAGCAATCCTTCCAGCCCCTAAAAAGTGCAGCCAGAGCCTCTCCAGAAAGATTAATGACCATTGATCCCCAGCACAAGCCACAAGGGCAGCAGATCACCGCTTTCCTTTGGTCTGAATGAGCAGTAAAATCCTCATCGCACACTCTTTAGGCTGCCCCTCGGCCTGCGCGCCGAGCTATGCCCAAGGGCGGCTGCTGGCGTTCGCCTGCTTTGGTCGCTTCAGCAATATGGCTGATGTTTGCTTATTTTTAGAATCCGGAACACCCGAAATTTACGCGCACAATTACGCAACGCATTTTTTTTTTTCCCGTGGAAAACAACCTGAAAATGGAGGGCGAGAGAGAGAGCAAATAACTGATGACCACAGGGGCATACCGAAAACCGCACGGTTCCATATTTATAAGAGGTACTACTTCAAAACAAACAAACAAACAAAGAAACAAAGAAACAAAAAAAAGGGTCAAGATGACAATGAGCTGCAGAATTCCTTATTTGCAGATGAAACGTCATAACCGCTGGTGTGTTTGGAGAACATCGCCTCTCTCTGCCCAACCTTCCTAATCAGGCGAGCATTTCAAAAGTACGCGGGTCAGCGGGTCAGCGCCAGTGTGGGACTGAGAAAGCAAATTACCATTCAGCAGGAATATTTTCCCTGTGAATCAGCTCCCCCTCTGTTCTGATCTGTGGGCAACTGTCTGACTTGTCCTGCACACGCTGTCTTTGATGTCGGGAGATGGTTTGAAGCAATTAAAATGTAACACTGGCGGTCTTTGCAGATGCTGGAGGCGGGCTCTCTACTCGGGAATAATTTGTCTTTTTTAAAGCAGTCAGTTTGTAATGTCTGCTTTCATTTGAAATCAATGTATGAATAATGAGCAGCTTAACGCGAGTTACCGCCGAAAACATCTCATTATCTCTGTGTGGATGATGTCTCTGTTTCATCACACCGTGACGCAAATCGCACGCATTTGATCTTCATAGAAAACAGATGCATTGAAGTGTTTCTTGCTTTGCCCGATTGCAAGATTCCGGTTTAGTGTCCATGTTGGAAATTACCTGCCAGAGGTGCAATAAAGTCTGTGCTGTTTATATCAGTTAGATGTTTTGATGAGCAAATCCTGCATGATACATTCACATTAAAAATACCAGTGTCATTTATGCTCACCAAATACCGACTACCAACTAAGACAACTAACACAACTGAAACTTTGCATAAGTGGTCAAACATGACTCATCGTTTTGTTAATGGGTGCTTTCAAAAAAATGCCAAATCAGTGAGATATGAACCTAACTGTTTACTATCCCGATCACGTCACGTAATGTCCAGAGGAAAACAAACCTGTGATCAGACCAGAATGCCAAAAAAAATGGTAAATCTGCAAAATCTTTTTGTGTTTACTCCCTCCAGAGTGCCAGCAAACATGTTTTTTTGCTCCCATAAAGAACAATTGAAATTGTAGTTATAGAAGTCGAGCCGGGTTTAATTCCTTTGATATATCAGGGGGAGAGAGAGCAGCTACCTTTGAATCTTTGTTTGGAAATACTGACACTAACATGAGACTGGGACAGAGACAAATGAAACATGTTTTAACATGAGGCGGCGGGATTCTGCAGCGACGTTCTTTGTGCTTCTGCTTGATCTTATTACCGTCTGCGACCGTCGAGATCTGGAACCAAAGCAGTTGTGTGTGAAAATGCAACCATCCCCTCTCTCTTTTTCTCTTATGCGTTTCCTCCTGTTTGGTCTTTTCTGGTGTCCAAAGTGGGAATTCTGAGCTTGCATTGCAAGAACAGCTGTTGGGTGTACGCGGAGGAGGAATAAGACACTCGCTATTCTCTTTACTACAAGCCAACGTCCCATTAAAATGATTCTGAAACTTGTCATTTTCAGGTAAAATATTTTGGGGCTAATTGGGGGCTTCAAATTAACCGTCTAGCTCCGTGTGTTAGGAGAGTCAGAGATTCATTATCACACATTAAGAAAAGCGAGACAGAAGCCAAAATTCAACGTTGAATTATTTGCCCGCGTCAGGTTGTAGAGGAGGTCCAATTTAGCTTGAGGAGGGCAACAATGTCTGATTAATTGCTACAGGGTGCTGAAAGGTCTGCACAGGTGAACACAATCTGCTAGATTGATAAAAAAAAAAGCGGAGCGTGTACCTAGCTCAGGGTAATCATGCTTATGAAAGTCATGGCCGCTTAAACACATTGCTGCTAACAGGCTTCCATGAAAAGGGGGTTGTGTGAGGGTTTGTAGAGTGACTTGTCCAACAGAGTGGCTCTGCCTTGAAGCTCCTGACCCGCCATCTACCTCTGCACTGGGAATTCCACAACAGCTGACCTGCGATATCCTCTGTGGGCATGAGAGAAGGTCACGGGAAGGTGAAAGCACCAGAATTCCCTTCATTTCGGTTAAAAATACACTGAGTGTATATCTGAACTGCTTGTTTTTCTTTTGGCTGTCTGACGTCCGTTTACTGCGAAGCCACACGCAGGCACGCGCACACACACGCACACGCACACACACACACACACAAGAGGTGAACGCGCTGACATTTGTGAATTAATGGTGCTGTTTTCTGCGCATCCAGATGAGTTGATAATGCTGCGCTACATATCATAAATTGACCAACAGTGCTGACTTCAGTGATGTGGAACTGGTAATGGCGTGTGGCTAAGATGCGCGTAAAACCAGCATGAGGAAACACGCTGTCACAGCAGCGCGATCATTAGATACCAAACAAGGAAATGCTCTGATGGACGCTAATCATTCAATATCAAAGGCATCGCAATTAACCATTAACATCTGCTCACATAAGCCATTCTGGTTATTCGCCATATGTTCTGTGACCTCAAAGTGGCGAGAGATGGATATGTGACTATCTGTTGCCAAAAGTGTGAAACACCCGGCAGCAGAGATCAAAATCAGTGAAAGCTTATGGTTCGCTTGAGTGAGGTATGTGTGTGACGAAAGCTAAACCCTTGAAAGTGACATTGCGAGGCCAAGAATTTTAACCGGGATGAACATGGGATTTCAATCTCTATCATTTTTGAACATATGGTGAACTAATGGTGACGGCTGCCCAGTCATGAAGATACATAGATGAGCTGCGTGATTCTTTTTTAAGCTAACTCCCAATCTGTGCCGCCATATGGGCGCCTTACGTTTTGCGAGAGGATTTACCTTGTATGGATGCGCTAAAAATAGCATGGCAAAACAAATGAGAAATGTCAACACGCGCGTCTCTCATATTGCACGTTGGCAAAGAAACTCTGATTTATTCATTTCAAAATTATTGCATTGTCCCAAGTTAATTAGACAACATTTTAGCTGAGAGAAGAAAAAATATGCTCTTATTAAATTGGATAAACAGAGCCTGTCAGCACATCTTTCCATGTCTTATGTGTAATACAAATAAGTCGGGAGGCTTGTAGGTGATGTAGCTTGGAGAGGGTTTTTCATCCATAGCTGAACAATTTTCTGCTCCTCTGGGGTCCTTTGCATCAATTCAATTTATTTCAGTAAATGGACCAATTCATCAGGGAAATTTGGTATGTCATTTGTGTTTTTCATCAAGCGATAACTTCCTCCGCTTTTTCATGAACACAAACGGATTAAACACGTTTGCAGACATCTTGAACTTCCTCTACATCTGACTGTGCTGACAGTGTAAAGGGGAAGTGCTCGGCGCGTGTTTACAGGTGTCACACTAATTAATATAGTCAGAAGTTTTCTGCTCACTCGCAAATATTGATTGTTGAATTTGGTGCGAACCCCCTCCCGCCCCCCCAACTCCCTCCCGTCCCCCTCCTTTTGCCTGACAAAGGAGTTCCAATTTAGTGGAATTTGTGTTTCATTTATTCAGTGAAGAGATGAAGAACAGAGAAATCAGGTGCTCCGGCTTTGCATAGTGAAGCTTGAAGCCTGTGCAAAGACATAATGAAGTTAAATCAAATCCAACAGAAACCAGCTCAGGTATATAATAAGTTGTTACCTTGAAAAGGCAGTGAGCGGCTGGTGCTTTGTATCCCTCCAGATGTCTATGCGCGATAGACTCTTTGGCGCTGCCCACACTGACAAGCCCATGTCATCCCTGTGACATTTTCAGAGCCTTCACATTTCATCAGGGCGGTAATTAATCATCGCCGAAACAAAGTGGTGGCCTGGAACACCGAGGCTTGGCACATGCAAGGGTGCGAGAGGCACAGCGTTGCCATGGTGAAAGCTCAATGGCATCCAGGACACCATCTCAGCGGAAAATACTTAATACGGTTTGAAAGTTTTGTCAGGTTTTTTTTTTGTTTTTTTGTTTAGCTTTAAGGAGAATATTACACACAAAATGAATGTTTTTTTTCTCAAATAGTGTAATTAAAGATTGTGACTGTGACAGGTAATGGTCAGTAATGTACTATAGATTCACTTGTTTTTGCCCCAAATCAAATTAGTCATTGCTATTAGACACATGGTCACCTGAGCAGTAGTCTTGTCTTAGTCTTGCTTAGCCATCATTTATATCAGGGTAAACGCTGTCCCTGTTTTTACAGTATTTCCTTATATTTCTTTAAATCATTTACATTAAGAATCCGTCCTGAAACAAAAAGAATAAACATTTTAACAGTATCTCCTGAGTGGTCATATACCACCACATTTAAAGTATAAAAACAGCCAAAAACCTCCTGTTCTGACTTTAAAAAAAAGAAGTCTTTATTACTTTGCCTGATTTTCCTCTGAAAGGAAAGATCGGAAAATTTAAATATTCAACTAAAGTAATACCTCAAAAGTGTATACCGGAGTGTACATGTACTTGCCATCTCTGGTGCCTTGTCAAGGCACTAAAACATAGTGTACAAGGCATGATAAGGAACACAGCCTGCAGGCAGGAATAAGGGCTGAAAGAAAGCCAGATGTGCCCTGCACTTTCAAGGTGTATTAAGTGTAAGAGTACAGATAACCTACTTCAGGTCTGTCAGCTGTACACACATTCTCTACAACGCCACTATGAATAAATCAAAGACCGAACATCAGCCTTCCACTCGAGTCGAATCATTATTTTATGAAAGTAAAAAACATGTATGGATGTATAGAGCATGTAGGCGCAGCTTTCCAACCATATTTTTCCATTACATTTCTATACTATTAATGACAAAATTCTCTTATTTTGGGGGTGTCTTTGCCCAAGTTCACAGTTTGCACCAGCTTCTCACCCTGTCACGGTGACCTTTGAACATGTCGCTCTTGAGTGTTTGTGTGCGAGCTTTTTTTTTTTATCAGGGAATGATAATGAAAATGGAGGTGTCATCTCCTTCCAGTGTTTAATGTTAAATGGAGGAGGTTTATTGTCACTAAATAACCTTTATAATAAATAAATAAATAAATAAAAATAAGAGGCCTTCAAGATGAATACTCCCATCCCGTTTTGTGATGTTCATACAGCATTCAAAATGGAAAATCAGAACTCCCCAAGTCAACCAAACAGGTGAGGTCAGATTATTATCAAAGCTGCTGAACCAGAAAGTTGATACAATGTGCTTTATGTGCTCGTGGGGGAAGACAGTGACAGTTCAAGGCCTTTGAGTCTGCAAGAAAACAGGGGAGCTCAGTAGAAATGCACCTGCAAGCACCGGAATTATTAACATTTAGGTATGCTTACGAGACAGTATTAAATCAAAGTAAGCAGAAAAAAAAGGGAGTGAGAGAGAGGGGGAAACGGCTGCAGCAGAGCCGTGGAGATGGACGCTCACGTCCACACTTTTTTTTAACTCATTTACAATTCATGTCAAGCCGCTGCCGCCAACAACGCTGCTGCTGCTGCTCGACCCCCACCTTTTGGAAAAAGAGAGAGAGAGAGAGAGAGAGAAAGAGAGAAAGAGAGAGAGAAGGAAAGACAGAGAGAGAGTTAGAAGAACAAAAAGAAAAAAAAAGAGAAATCAGCCTGTGGGCCAATGCACATCTTCTCTCTGACCTTCGAATGGCGTTGATCATCGAGAAGGCTGTCTTTGACGGATTTTTGAAGAACATGTTTGGCGCTAATCCCAAGGGAGCTGATGGTTAACAGTAAAAATAAAGGCCAGACTGCTTTCTTTTTTATTATTCATTCATGAGACTGTCTTCCCAAGAATTTGGCGGCATCAGTCCCAAAAGCTCGGGAAAAAAAAAAAAAGGCTTGCGAGTGAACCCGGAGATTGTTTTGTAGCAGAGTGACATTGTTATAGGGCTGCAAAGCCTTGCAGGAAGGTTTGTGACGCGCACGCGGGGGAACGCTGCTTGCATTCAGTATTCTTGCTGTTGGCCTCTCTTAATCACAACCACGGTCCTTCCCAAACCTTCTCCAGAGGAGTTAGTTGCCTGTGTTTAACCAAATACCTCCATGACTGATTTGACATTACAGAATCTTAACCCGTGACCGGCTGTTTCTGCTCCCCAAAGCATCAGAATCTGCTTCTTTATTCACCCATGAATAAACATAACAGCCATTTTAGATGTAAAACAGCAACAGCAAACTCAGCTTTGTTTCTGGTTCATGACCTCTTCTTCTTCAACTCGGTTTATTATAGCCATGCATAATGTAGCAACCAAGCTCAAACGGAACTATGCGTTGCAGCCTGGTTTGCTCGCGCCACGCCAGTTAATGGAAACATGTCTGGTGCACATTCTCATTTTGCAATATTTCAAAGTGGTTGCTTCAGATCTGCTTATCAGCTGAGGGGAAACACATTTAGAGACATTTGTAACGAGGAAATTACCATCCAGTGGTTTGGCTGCAGAGCCTGTGCGCACGCTCGCACACAGACTAATCCGCCTCAATCTACGTGCATAAATCTTACTCAAACAACCCCAAAACAATAGCACATACGGGGGAGGTTTGGATGGCAGGAGGCGCGACATACAGCGCTGACAAAAGTGTATCTGTTTATGTATTCAAATGCTCCTCAGATGGTCTTATTTCCTCAGCTGGAAATAATCGTTCTTCAGACTTCCGTGTTCATGTGCTTTTAAGCTGGAAATGGCGACATCTCTTCTTTGTAGCATCGATGCTAAGAGCATTTTAAACGTCCGTGCTTTCCCTGAACCCAACAACCTATCACTTTACCCGACTCAGAGTTACTGCCGGAAAATAACTTTTCTGAATAGTCTCGGTCACAGTAACGACATCGCAGCGGATCACTGCCAAAAACTTTAAATGCGTTATGTCAATTTACAACATCAATCAAAGCTTTCTTGCCATCAACGTAACATGTTCCTGTATAGCGGAGGGTCAAAATTTTGACCCCCCCCCCCTTTTGGAATTTCTGCAGCAGTGTGAATTTTCCTGAGCTCAAGTGCTGAGCTGGAATAGCCACATATGCTTGAACACCAATCGGACGTGACCGGTCAGCTGACGGCCACGTGGCGAGCCAGTGACTGCGAGTGAGTGAATGAAACAGCTGATGGCAAACTAACCAGAACGATTGATTCCTGAGTGGGACATGGATACCTGCCAGCTGAAACCTGGTCCTGTGGGATTTAGCGACAAAAATTCACACCGATTTTCTGTTTATCCTGCCATTTTATACTTTTCATCTCTTTTTTTTTTTTTTTTACCTTTTATTTGAATTGGTTTATGGCATCGAGTTTTGGGGTTGCAGCGCTGATTTCGTTGTACTTACACAAGGACAATGCAATTACATTCCTCTATAACTCTCATGGTTTGGGCCATGTGTCCTGTGCTCGCTTTGATATAAAGGTGCTTTGCTTCTGTCTCCGCAGCTCTGCAACCGAATCAGATCCACAAGCTTTTGTTTGCTCTATACAACTGCTTGTGTAACAAGCCGCCCGGATTCCCTGAAAAGCTGCCGGTACAGTGGCAGCTGAGAGCCTGAGCCAGTCAGACAGTCTACTCCTACTAACCCTTCAAGGCAGTCTGCTGGTGTGATGGATGAGGATTGAAAGGCAAATCAATAGAGATCACAGCTTAAATGAAGAGTGATTTTAATTGGCTTACTGCTATTGACATGCGCTTCCCTCAGCTGCTTGGACCTGCTCTGGGGGGCCACGCGAGGACCTGCGTCGTGGCTCCGGCGAAGGAAGATTCGCTGATCCGCAGCTGCTCGATAGAAGGAATGGCGATTAACCAGGGGTGACAATAGCAATTCAGATAAACGTTTATTGGTGGTATTTTCATATTGCCGGCATCTGTCTGCGCTACGTCTATTTTCGGCGGCCTGTTTAGAGATTGATAAACACATTTAGATTAACAGATTGTCACAAATGAAAATGTGTGCTCCAGAATTTTAACTATGCTCCCCTTGTTGGAGAGCCTGGCTGTGTGGGGAAGGAAAAAAAAAACGTTAGAAAACACAATTTGCCATCCACAACTGCTGCAATTTGCAAACACTCACAATGAAGCAGACATATGTTGTTCCTATTGAAATTAAGTGAAAGATTAATCTTTTAAGAGGCTGAAAGCAGATGCATTTAAATATAGGAGATGGCTTTGACAGTCAAGGTTTCCCATGAATGCTAATGAATTCTCAAAATGTGCTGATGAAATCTCTTCTGCATAAAGAGGAGGGAGCTTGAAGACTCTTGGAAACTTAACACAAGAGGCAGAGAAGATGTGGGTGCAATTTCAATTTCACATTCACTGTCTGGCTGCAATAGATGATTTAAACCTCATCGGGTGGTTGTAGATATGCTAAAGCTAATACTTGTGAAATTGGATCTCAATGATCGCGAGAGAAGTGTGGCTCATTTGGTGCAACGAGCTTTAAAATGTTGTGATTTCCATGCAAAAACGTACGGACAGGGAAAATCACATATTAGTGGAGATTGATAAACATTTTTCCTCGTTTGTTGAATCATACACAATCATGTGCGTAATGATCCTTTTACTTATAATTATGTTTATTTTCTGCAAGTCCCACTGAACCGTATAGCACATTTGTAGCTCCGGTCATCTATTGCATGATATCCATCGATGTGAAGATGCGAAAGAAATCCAGAAGGCAGACTGTCAGGATTCCCCCCTCTTCTGAAGTCTTTATTAAAATATGCAAACGATGCATACGATTATGAAATAAGACCTGAAACACCGCTGCTAACTTTTGATACACGCACAGTCAGCAGCAGGGAACGACTGTAAGATTAACACGGAGGACTACTCTCCTTATTGCGTTAGGGCTGCCTGAACAGGCCCTTTTAATAATGCATACTCACTCATGCATATTCTCAGCACTGTGTCAAGTACAGTGGAATTAAATGAGTTTATCATCTAAAAAAATGACATGTTCCATATCAGCCTTTTCCACTGAGCAGCCAATGAATGGCCATTCTGCAGTTCTCCTATCGCGGAGATACTGAAATAAGATGTTATCAGCAGTCGTTGAAGATTTATAATTTCCTGCTAGGGGCCGATATCTTCAGAGCTTGAAAACAGTTCTGAGGCTGGTGAGCAACATCAGGGGCTAAAAGGTATGAATGAGTGTTCCCACCAATGCTGTATTGTCCTCATAATTGATAAAGATGATAATTAACACATCTCTGTCAGCTTAATGAGGATATTTTGGTGACGCCCACACAATTAGAGCAGCAGCTAAAAAAGCCCTCTCACAAAATTCTGCAGAGAAACTCAAACCAGCGGAAATTGCAAGCAAGGCAAAATTTATCTATCAGCTTTTACTGGTCAGGAAGCAAAGATGCCATCTACTTGTGTCTAAACGTCCTCCCTCTGACAATGAGAGTGCCCTCGCAGCAGTGGAGATGACAGCACTGATTTTGCAGTAAAACCGCGCAACGTTATTGTGATTGTTAACAACCGAGTTGGAATATGGTGATGGTAAGTCTGGTTATCCAATATCTTGTCACGCCCTGACATCAAGTAACAACACTCCCAGTGTCCATCTAAAAAAAAATAAAACTCCCAGTGTCCACCTTCATCTCAAACTGATGCGCCCTCGGTTACATCTTTAAAACACATGCATTGAGTGGGAGTTTGATCCACTGACGGTCTGGGTGGCATCTAATGAGATGCTACGTTTTAGCATGAATGTGTGTCATAACCGTTCATTATCGCACCGCTCCTTGCTTTATGCTGTGTTCCTCTCATCTCAATGTTTCCGCTATAGAATCAATCCTCATGTGAAAAGACTGATATCTAATCTCTGTAATTCGAATATTTAATCCTCCAAAGACTCAGTGAGAACTAACTACACCATTACCAAGACCTGGATAACACTTCCTTCTCCTCTTATAACCATATGCAAACTGCAGCGCTGTGATGTATCACATGATTGAAACAGTGAAGAGAAACCTGCACGCCCACCTTTGGCTATCAGCTCCTGAGTGAATACAAATATCAAATGGTCTTACCGCAGTTGTGCCATGTGCATAAATACTGACATACCAAGTACAAAGTATCTATATCATATTGGTATCTCCGGTATTGGCCTCAGTTTCACTAATTGCACTGGGGAGAAAAGCTAGACATGTATTTAACTGACATTTGTATGGTGTTGAATGGTTGTAACTGCTTCTTCAGGCAAAGCTCGAAAATAAGGTCATGCAGAAAGTATGTATCATTACGTTGAATGAGCAGGGATGTCAGCAAACTGAGTGAACAAAAATGTTTCATGTGTGAGGAAAAATGGACTGTTTTAGAGAAAAGTTGTTAAGAGAATGTTTAAAAACTTGTGGGATGCTGGCACGTCTCTGTTTCTCTGCAGGAGACAGGGACTCTTTTTCTGGACTGAATTTACTTGCCATGAGTCGAAACGCTCCCACGCGGCCCCTCCAGCAAACGCTGGATATCGAGCTCGTGTACGGCATCTACTGTGGTATTGATGATAAAAAAATAAAAATAAAAAATAAGATGTCAGCAACGAGGTTGAACTCGTCCAAAGTTGCGAGCATTGATCTCTCGTGTCTGATGGAGAGCTGGTGTTTTCTTTGCATGAGGAAAAAGCGAGGGAGTGATGGTCAGACAGGGGGCGGCGGGGCGGGTTATCGCCTACACTGAGCGGGGCGGAGCAGAATGCTGCGAGGCCACAAAACTCCTTATTTTATTTTTTAATACCCCGCAGATCAGACCCATCCAGGATTGCGTTGCCGTAATCCCTTGGCTCGATATCCCTCACGTTCGATATGTTAATGTCTCCCACCAAATGGATCATTCGTCAGGCAGACTTGGCAGACGGGTTTGCAACCGTTTCAGAAAAGACAGATGAATCAACACCCCGTTTAAAATCTCTGTGTGCTTTTCTGCGGTCGACTCAACATCAATAGGACGATAAACGCGTGTGTTTGTGTGCTGGAACAGAGCGGAGGATGCGTTGTCAGCAGGAGCGTCGAGCCTGGTTCTGCTCCAGATATATAATTTTTTTTTCCAGGCATGTATATGAAGATGGAGGAGGAACATTACATTGTCACTACCCAGAGGAGAGAACATAAAAGACGCTTTTGTATGTTTGAATTGCCGGAATAATTTCTCAACATGTTATTTTTCAGCCAGATAATGATCTATTTCTCAGTTCCACTGTGCCCTACTTAGCCTACTTATCTTGCTTTCAGTACGTTGGAGAGAAAAATAATCATTTGATGTGCAGGATGCCTCTGTGTCATGCTAAAACTGCTCTGTCCTCGTTATTATCCCTATTATTTAATGGCTTCGGGACATTTTAAGCTTTTTTATTTCATTTCTACATGCGAGATTCGTTATTGAGCCAAGACAACTTTGATGAAACCAAAGAAAAACAAGAGAAGAAATTAAACTGAATGGAATATATGTATATATATATATATATATATATCTTTTTCCCCCCCTAACATTGATTTAAAAGAGAAGCAGACAAAGGCTATTTTCTACATATCTGATTCTGTCTTCAGCATCTCGCTATTGAAAAACCTACAAGCTATTATGTTTTTGTATGCAACACATGATTTATTACTACATCTTCTGTTGCACCATCAGAGCGCTGTGAGAGAAGCTCTCCACAGAAAAGTAAAAGAACATAACAGGAGGCCGCTTTCCCTCCCTCTTGATCAACGCTCTAAGAGTGAGGAGATGGGTTTATTCACTATTTTTGACCCCAGCGCGACATTTCATCATCTCTGTATCATCTTTTTGTCGCTCACGCTCAAAAACAAACCACCACAAGACGCGGGACGGTGTTTACCCACGCAGTGGAGTTGTGATGCGTCAGCCGCCATCAGCCATATTTCAAACATACATAAATGTCAGAAGAAATTCCCAACAAAGACAGATGTTGTTTACTGTTGCTATTGAAGTTTGAGTGTGGACGCGTCACACGCCTGCTGGCAAACAAAGATGGCCTCCATGACTTTGAAAGTTGGCAGTAATATTGAACGAGCAGAACATCAAAGCTGATTGCCTCGTGCTTTTTTTTTTTTGTTATTTTTTTTATCTCAAGTATCAGCCTGATTGACAATGAGGTTTTGTTTGTGCCTCACAAGCTCAGACTTCATAGTTTGTGCTGCTTAGAGTCAAAGGAATATATATATATATGTATATATATGTGTGTGTGTGTGTATACATAAGGGGGAATATATTAAAATGTATTTCCATACACCCTTCAAGCGATTATGTGCTGACCCACCGGCGCTTCAGGATGGGCTACCACATCCACTCCTGTTGAATATTTGGAGGATCAAAATGAAAGCTGTGTCGAATGTTCCAGCCGGACGAGGAGCCGCTCTCAGAAAACAGGCTTTCATGTGCTCAGACTGGCAGGCTTTTGATATAGCGTCTGAGATTAGACTCAGAGCCTTTGGAGAAAGAACGAGGGGGATAGACAGAGGAAGACAAAGAGGAGGAGGAAGGTATGCGCCTCTGATGTTTATCTACAGTGATTTCTCGAGATGTGTTATAACACAAATAATAAAAAAAAACCCTTTGTCACGGATGTTGGGAGGAATACACCCTGACTATCAAACACTCCTTCGTGCTAAAAGTCTTGGAGTTCTCATTAGTATCCTCGCCGGCTTCATCTATTTTTTTTTATTTTTTTATTTTTTTGGCTCATGCATTGATATGGACAATATCTCCAGAGAGACAGAGAGTGACTGAGCATCTCAAAAAGCTTGATTATCGGAGGGGGTGAAGAAAGTGTAAGCCACGCATCCCTTCTGTTCTCACCACAATGATGCAAACGCTGGATTTACCGCAACCGAGCGGTTTTGCTGGGATGTGAGAGAGGAAAAAGCTGGGTGTTTTCGTACTGAGAGTTAAACTAGCAGGAAACAGTAAAGTTACTGATGCCAGTCAAATAAGTCACGTAACAACCCCTTAAGCCACAAATTGTCCTGTTTACACCACCAGCCTAGATAAAATTTTCATTAATGAGGTTTAAAAGGTAAAACTATGTCTTTGACAAGACGCCGTGTTCCAAGATGGCACTTGCTCCAATGAAAATGACTCACTGGGAGTTCGTGGCGAAAAACATTCCTCAGGCTTTCACATTTTTGTGCCAACAGAGCTCCGGCTCCTTTTTTTTTTTTTTTTGGCACAAATGATTCCACAG
>CAAKHG010025991.1:5744-21603 GCA_901007715.1 Dactylopterus volitans | reverse complement strand
CAATCCTCTAATGTGCATCTGCGCTGCAACTCCCTCAAAATAACATGAAGCATAAATCCATCATGAATATTAATCTCGTACAGCAGCAGCAGCTTACCAAAAGGGCAAAAGGGCAAATACTCAGACAGAGAAAGCTTCCCCCAGTAGGCAGGCACACACACACACACACACACACACACACACACACACACTCTTTTCCTGTCTTAAGCGTTTTCTTTGGCTTCAAATACAACTTAACAAGAGATGGACAGAAATCCATTGTGACCTATGTTGCAGTCAGTGATAAACAGACACTTCATCAAAGAGTAAACACCGGAGGTTGCCTCATTACTGAAAATGTCAACACGGGAGAAGAACCTGCCGTAATTTTCATATCCAACCAAATTAAACAGCAGAGTCAGGTGCAGATTGTTAGATGCATCAAAGTCAATCTCTTTACACGCTGAACCAACACTTGGCTTTAATTAAGCTGAATAAATGAAAGGTGGATTTATAAACCTCTATTTACTGCTTATTATACAAAGAGTAGACAAAACCATTTTGACAACAGGGAAACCTGCATGTGGACTCTTTCCGCTTATCTGACTGTATGTGCGCCACCGAGTTTTAAAAAAAAAAAGGGTTTGAATGGCATCAACTCAAACGATACATCTAGGAACTGGTACTCCAGGACAGCTTCTCTATGGAGAGAGACGCTCGCCCAGCTTTACAAAACAGTTACCTGCACAGCGACTCGCTCAACGACCGAAGCATCTCTGGCCTTATTACGACTCCAGTGAAGGCTGAAAGTCGGCCAGCAGGAGCTGGAGCAGGAGCTGGAGCAGGCGTGTCACTATTCATGATAGCTCAAGTAAAGGCTCGTCGGCAGACAGTCACGCAGAAGTTTACACCTTTTCCCTTTGTCACGCTTTTGAAAATTTGCTTGGAGGAATCCAGAATGGAGAGATGGGCGTCGTGCATAATACTCCTAAACCTTCTATCCAGTGAGCATGATTCCAAACATCTTGTGTTTATTGCCAAAAATTTCAGACTTCAAATAAAAGCGGTACCAACAGGCAGCATATAAACACCTTGTATGTTCAGTGTGTGAAATGTCTGTTATGCTGAATGTTCAATATTAAATGTCTCCCCCACCAAAACAAAAAACAAAAAAAAAACCCAAAAACATTCAGCACTCAGACTGGTTCAGGGTCAGTCTCATCTATGTCTCTATGTTTGAGCTGCAACATTAATAGTTAAATACAAAGACAGTGTTTACAGTGTTTATGCTCAGAAGCATTGGTGTGTGGATGTGTTATGAAATGGCATGCGCTTGCATGGATGAGCAAAGACAGGCATTAGACTGATGTGTTACACTGTTTAAAGCTTGATTGTCTGATTTGATATTTTTTCTCTTACATTTCATGATATTATTGCTCAGCAGTTTCAGGATTCATGCACAACCACCTAAATGTTCTCTTTGATATCCCCTCTGCCTGAACCTGGTGATATACAGTAATTTTACCAAAGCTGCCACCAACCTTGTGTGGATTAGTCACCACGCTGCATTTTGCTTGCTCGGCAGGTATCAAAGGTGGCCCCCAGGAAGTTGATACGAGGTCAAAATCGAAAGCCTTTCATCTAGACTTTTTTGCTTCATCTCTCACCATACCCCTGAGAGACTTTATTGTTCTGCTGTTTACATTTATGGTATTGTTTTCGGGGGGATTTTCGTCAGAATTAAAAGAAGAAAAATCTGGCACTCGTTGAACACTCCCAAAGGCTTTCCGAATGCATCCTGCATAATCATGTGAATTCTGAAATTTGCATGATTTACCGCAGGGTTGACTTTAAACTCTGGCGGCAGTTGTGAGCTTTTTAAGTTCCATTTCTGGCCAGATACATGAAGGAGAGAAAACCTGTTTTTTTTTTTTCTTTTCTTTTTTTTTTTATTTTTTTGGCATCAAGGGATTTTGGGGGATAGAACCATCAGGGCAAAATGACATTTCACAACCGGCTGCCAACTTGGCAAAGCCGAGAGTGAGTCAGCCTAACAACAAACCATAGGATGCTCATGCTTCATTTCATAAAGAATTAGGACAGCCGCAGGGCTCCGTGGTACGTGTGTCTGTGTATATGTGCTTCTGACAACCTGTAAGGGTTTTATGTTTCTGCTATGCAGAGAACAGTTGTGGAAAAAAATCGTTCTTGTTGGCGAGGACCGCTTTCCTGGCAGAGTAAGTCTTTTTTTTTAATTCACTTTAACCCACAAATCTCTTGTATTTCATTTTTGTAGTGCCACCAGGTGAGCTTATTCAGAAACTTGCCTGCATGACTGTGTCAATAATTAGCTAAAAACTTTTGTGTGCACAACCAAAAGCTGTATTTTAAAATGACGCAGGTAGATATCGGGCCTTTTCCTTGTAAATTGCAAAAGTATATAAAAAGAGAAAAGTTAGAGTGGGTGTTAGCTGCGATGGTGCACACCTCCTCACACACACCAACTTAACTCTGACTCTGAGGTATAAAAGACAATCATTACAACTTTGCACATCTATTTATATGAATCTGCACAACACTGAAGCCTCATTTGAACTGTTGTGAACTCAGAAAACAAGCCGTGAATTGGATGACATGTTTATATTCGCTTTATGTAACGCATTGCTTTAGATACCTCTTTCTCATAAAACCGGCGGTGATATTGATACATGTGCTGCGGAGGCATAACTATTCCATGAGCACCATGTAAAAGATAACAGCTTCCTCAAATCTCAACATTTCATCGCTGATGTTTCATTCATCACCCCTGAAGCGCAGTGGAGAGGACAGAACCGTATGCTGCTCACACTCACTTGTGGAGCTCCTGCACAAATACTCAATGACGGCAGAGTGTTGCAGGTGGCATGATTCAGGAAGATCTGGCAAATCCTTTTCACCAACACAATAAATGACTTGTGAAAGTATCATCATCAGTTGTTGAAATCCAAGACGGTGCCAAATGGCATTCGCCAACTGCACAAAAGAGAGTTTTAATAATGTCTTCAGATGCCGTGCAAATATCGCCAAGTGCATGTTTTGCTGTCATCTAGTTTAGGGGGAGATTCTGGGAGCTTTCCAGCAGCTGCTCAGAGCTCTGCTGGGTCTCAGCGGTGAAAGCATGAATGTCATCATCCATGCCAGTAGGAGGTTTGCTGTCCATTGGTGTCCAAACATCTCCACATTTCCTGTATTTGCATTGCCCTATATGGCTGGCAGACCTCACCTTTCCTCATTTTACATATGCTTGACGGCTGCAGCAGAAATTTCAGGAAAACTTCCTGTTTTTAGTACATCAGGAACAATGGTGCCTGCTGTTCACTGGCCTGAATCTGGTTGGACGGTGCTAAAATCAAAGATGTCCAAGTTTTGCATGTGCTTATGTTTCCCTTTGCTTTGCATGGTGTTAATATTTAAATTTTACATGAATACCAGTGATCTTGACTCGAAAGCTGCTTCACAGACATAACTCAATAAAAAATAGATACAAAATGTTTGAATAAACCTTTTCAGTTTGCTTATACATGTATGACTGATGCTGGAAATCACAGTCTACACAGGTACACACCTATCCAAACAGTGCAGAGGAGCAGTCAAATGATTGCATGCAATATTAATCATATTTTGTTCCAATGAACATGAGCTATGTCGATATCAGTCTGCTGTAAAACTAAATATGGACTGTAAATCCTGCAGAAAAAGACTTTTCCTCTGACTTTCTTCCAGCTATTGTGAGCAAAATATGCGATTCCCACGGGCTGACCGATTTTCTCTTCCTGTCAATTTAACCGTTCTTATCAGGAGTGAGCAGAGAGACAAAGAGGTAGTGACCAAGCAAGAGTAAAGATGTCTGTATCACTCTGCAGGGTCACAGTCTCTTCTGATCTAACCAAGATGTGTCCTATGTGGGACATTAGTTGAAAAATAAACTTGTTTCATTGTTTCATTCACTTCCCGTGGCGTGTTTGCTTTAAGTGACCATGTGTGATCATGTATAATTATGGGATTATAAACAATTCAAGAGTGGTATGGACATAGCTTAGAATACACAAACTGACTTCTCCCATGCCATAAAGAACAGCATGGCATAATCCAAGACTAGAGATTGCAGTTTATGCTTAAAATCCCTCAGTTTATCGTAACCATGATGTCATGTTATCAGTGTTTATGTCTCGATGGCAAGTGATGTCGGTATTTACCATTGAGTGTGGCTCCTGGGACGAGCTCTGTGACATGCCGACTGTATCCATGTTGCCTCGCCTGCTGTTCTTGTGCCCTTCAGCCAACCAGCACCTGGAGGTGCCCAACACAGCGGCCACAGCCACAGCCCACACAGCCAGGCTGCCCATGAGTGACGACCTGAGAGGGAAAGCAGAGAACATACATTCAATCAGGAACCACTGCGGATTGTAAAAGATGCTGCTACGTGGGGGTGCTGCGTGTCACAGATCTGTATAGCCTAAGTTGAGCCCCTCAAGCATTTTGGGATCTTTTCAAAATACACATTCTGACTTTGCAAGTTCTTGTCACATTTTGGATGTACCACGTACTTATCTGCGGTTGCGTGCTGCTGAGGTTCTTCAACTTTGCACGTGAGGAGGTGTTTACTATCACATTGTGGTAATATGGTAGTGGAGAGCTTGTGACTATTTAGCTGAATTAGCCAAATTAATATTAAAAATATATATATGGAGTGTGCTGTTTGCCATCCCCACTTTTACTGAAGAAAAGACAATTTCATATCAAGAAACTGTGAAGTCATAAAGATAAACTATTTTAGAAGCACTGGACACACTGGTCAAACCCCTCTTAACCACTGAAAGAGGGGAAAAAAAGCAATGATCACTGACACCTTCATCTTCATCAGGGTTAAAATGGTTCAATATATTCAGAGCCCACAAAGCACTGGAGGGACTACATGGTTTCTCTGGCCTGGGAGCACCTTGGGGTCCCCCAGGAGGAGCTGGAGGAATGTGATGGGGGCTGAGAGGTGGGATTCTGGGCTGCAGCCCAGTTCCAGATAAGCGGAAGACAATGCATGGAGGGATGGAACATATTCATGAGACCACATCAAAGATGTGTTATACATTTTCAAATCTTCAAATCCCAGCTGCCCATTTTTCAAAGACGAGAGAAGCGAAGACAAAGTTGAAATCACATTCCGATCAGCTGTTTCGCAATATATAGTATCACTGCAGCCACTGAAGTGTACAGAATTTGTTGCAAATTTCAGTGAAGGATGGGCGAGACAACTCTAAAGTGCTAAGTGAGCCTATTTTAGTTATTTCCAGGCAGGAATAACAAGAGAGGATGTGATGGCTCAAAACAAAGCCAATAAATATGCTGAAATATGACACCAATAATAATAGAAAAGGCAACTGCGTGTGACATTTTGTCATTCACCTCAGTGCATTTAACACCTTTAGTAGGATTAAGCCATCCTGTCCTCAATACTAACATGTTATCTATGAGTGCCCACAGAGATAATCAGTGATGAGACACAGAGAATGCACATGACCACACACACGCGCACACACACACGCACGCACGCACGCACGCACGCACGCACGCACGCACGCACGCACGCACACACACACGCACACACACACACAAAACATAATTCCCCATGTAAACATCAAAGCAAACACTGATGGAGATAATTATCTGTGTTACAAAGGACACAGAAAATCTTTTGATGTCAACAAAGAGACAACCCTCTGAGGATGCAAACGCTGCAGAGACACAAGAGCTTAAAATATGAATCCAGAGGATCCGTTTAAAATGACGTTTTTGGCATATACACACTCTCATGCATGCACACACACACACCAACCTACAAAAAAAAGTTTACAAAGCACTACAAACATACTGTTGATGCGAGTGAGTAATAAAAGTGCTCCCTTTTTTTGTTGTTTTTAAATAATGACCACTTGCTCGATTAGATTCTATAGAAAATGGCAAGTGAGCATTTAATTATTCATAAGTTTAAATGTGACACAAGAGTGAATGCATCAGAGAGCAATTTAAACTGATTAAATTATGTAGAAATAGGGGAAATCATTATAACACAGGAATCCTTCACACTGAAATGCCATTCAGTAAGAACAAGCATTGTTTTAACTAAGCTATCTGGCACGGTGGCAACAAAATATGTTAATGTTATTACAATATTTACAGTTAGTAATCATAGCAGGATTATTAAACTGGGATTTGATTGCACTGGTGCGTCTGTCATTATGTCCAACTCACATCGCCCTCCAGAAAACTGTGGAATTTTGCATCAATGAGAATTATTTATTAGACCCCATCAAAGTGTATTTACAGTTATACTGTATGACACAGTGGTTCAGTTATTGTGCTTTCAGGTAATTACTGTGGTCTTTTACTTTATTGTGTTACTTTATTGTGTGTTTTACTGCAGTGCCACTCCGAAAACAAATTTCCCTGAGGCGGCCGTAAAGTTTGGAATTGAACTGAAACAAGGTCACAAGAGCAAGATGCCAAAAAAGCAAGGATGCTAATGGTGTTAAAAGTCTGCTGCAGTTCTTCACTTGAACAATATTACACGGGCGCCAAGATTCACCTTGACCGGTTGTAACCTTTACTCCATGTTTTACATATTCATTTCGGCAATAAATTCGCATCCCAAAACTGAACACAATCTGCATGATCTCTATACACTTCTAGTGTAACAGTGCATGCAGGCAGGTGCTGGGTATGGCACAGAATTTAATTAGCGGGATAAAACTGCATCATATTTACCACACGCATTTCATTCATGACATAACCTCAACATTGAGCTTTCAACTACATTTTTGAACGTTTTAAATGAAAAGTGTCAGTTCTTTTTTAAATTTCTTCTTTTCTTTTAACTTTTTGGTCAGGATTCCAAGCCACATGGTCATTTAATGTCCAAACATATTCACTGAATAACTAGTTATTGACACCAGTAACTAGTTAACTAGTTAATTGTGTCTCAGATTCCTTTATTCAGATCCAGATATAGTGCTACTATATTTATGAAAACTATTTGCATCCATTTTTTTTTTTAGCATAATCTGGGTAGTGTCAGGGTAGAGTATGTGCATGATATATAATGTTGTCAAATCAAATTTATTTACAGAGCTCGTTTAAAAAGAAAACAAAACTGACCAAACTGTTGCAATAAAACAACATAAAAGTAAACACAGCAGAAACAAAACGTTTAGTGAAGATAACAAGGCTACTACCACATAAGCCAGTACGAAAGGTACGAAAATACAAGAAATCTGATATATAGACATGAAAACATAAACACAGAGGGGTGAAGCAGTGAAGCTGTTGCAAAGTAGGCAGGGGAGGTCATGCTGTGCCGGGGTGCTATAAGTTTTAATAAGTTAAAACTGAACCTTAACTTCAATCTTATACTTAACTTGTAGAAAATGCAGGGAAGCCACACCGTGTCTGATGCTGTCTGTCTTGCTGGCAGCAACATCCTGCACCAGATGCCAGCAAGACAGGGATGCTAATTCACACATAAAGAGCATTGCGCTAATGCAGTATTTATGACAGTCTTCAGGTCCGCACGCTCAGAGTTTGGAAATGGAAAAAGCAACTTTCCACGATCGTATTAATTCCTTTTACAAATGAGAAGTCGTGATCAAAGATGAATTAGAGATTTATAGCATTGGCATGACGGTTGACATTGTTATTATTTCTATTACAAATAGTTATAAATTCAAAATCTGTTTTGGTCTTACATCAAATTAAAAAAAAAAAAAGGCACAGCATGAGCCTGTTGTGAAAATATTAAATATCAAATGATTTCCAGCGTGAGTCCATGACTGGAAGGATCCCAGGGGGTTAATATGCACTGATAACCACACAGACTGCAATATCACGGAAGTCCTGTCAGTACGAGCGGCACTTGACAAGGAAGCACCGGCATCATTCAGCTGTACTTGCCCACGGCTAATGGGCCCTCATAGATGAGAACTCAGCCTGCTGAAATTAAACACCAAATGAGATCTGCCAGTCACTGTCTTAATGTGTTGCCCGCCCACCCGCCCCCCGGCTGTGGCCCACACATGCACACGCACGCACAGCCGCACACCTTCGAGCATGCGTACGCTGAGCACACACAAACAGAGCCCTGGTGGTGTGGAGTGAACAGTACATTTTGAAATTCATCGGGAGGGAGAGCGAGTCCATGAGGAAGCCTTCATTTGACCAGCATATTAAAAAGCTTAAAGAGACAGACTCTTTATAAACCAGAGCACCCTTTGGCAGCTTTGCTCCGATCAGACGTGCTCAGTGAAGGACTTATAATTATAAACAGACTCGGTGTGCTGATCCACCCATGACCCAGCTCCTCTCTCTCTCTCTCTTTCTCTCTCCCTCTCTCTCTCTCTCTTTCTCTCTCACTATCTCTCTCTCAGTGGATGTAAATGTATGTGAGAGTCTTCTCCACTTCATTTTAATTGCTTATTCTCTGGCATTGAATTTCACACTATTTTTCTTCAAATATCATTTCGGATTGAAAGCGTTTTAATCTCTGAGCTGAACCAGCTATCTTAGCTTAGCCCAACTTATTTCAGTTAAGTTTAGTAAAGCTGTGAGTTTGTGACAATAGGTTCAAGGAAAAAAAGGGCGGAAATATTCAAATATTCTCAACAAGTCATGCTGCTGAGCTGGAAGGAAGGTTATATGAGAGAAAATCAGCAGGCATTGAATACAGCCTTGTAATTACAATCTGATTATCAGAAACAAAAATGATCCATTTGGGCTTAATATTTGATTCCTGTCACATTAATAATGGATGCTGCAATTTTTTTGCATGTGTATGATTCTCTCTCAAATTTGACTGTGACAATGAATGAACCATTTATCCTGCATCAATTTGCAATTATTTGATATTGTCTTTTTCCTTTTTGTTCAAACACTGAAGCATTTGAATCGAATTGAATTGAATTTTCAATTATTTGGCTTGCTCAAAAAAAATAAATAAAAATGCATACACACATCTCAAACATCTATACAACCAGACAGCTGCAAATGTCACCTCATGTACAGCTAAGGCAAACAACTTTTTTTTTTTTTTTGATCTGTCAATCAGCAAACTTATTTCTACCATTTACATTTTTTAAGTCTGTTAGAGCAACAGGTGCGTGCCTGCACAAACACAGGGAGCTGCTGATCACTGCAATCATCTCCGCTGTCCATACAAGCAATAAAAAGGTATAGAAAAATAGTCTGAGCTCTGTGCAAGACTTTGACTGCCGTGGAAAAAAAAGTACTCGGATGATATTCCTGAAGAGGAGATGTTCTCTAAAGATTTCCACTTCAGTTTGTCTGATTTCCTGGTCCTGACTGCTTTCACGTGTAGAGGCTTCTTAACAATGGTGTAGGAATTCCATCAAGTTCAGCTGAATTCCAGGACGCATTTTTTTTTTTCCCCATAGAACTTTGAGTTTTCTCTCACTTGTATCGTATCGGAGTCGAGACATGGTCACTAAAGTCCTGAAGAATGATTACAGCCATTAATAACTTTTTCAACATACCAACAGGATTGTATTGATTTTCTCCTATCATGCCAATATTAACAGAAACATCTAAGCTACTGAAAGTGGCTTTTTAGATCCATCAGTTTGTCATGTCCAGGAATTGAGGCTGTATTTCTATTGCTGCTATAATACTGGAGCAAGAGACCCTGAATGCCTATAATGTGCTGTACTTATCGGTACCTGAAAGAGCCATTTGCCAGCGTTTTTGAAATAAAGCATGTGGAGGAAGGCAACATCTCACATGCTTTGAAAATCCTTGAGCTGCATTCAGCCATGGGCAGTTCTTTTTATTCTTTGAGGTTAAGGGAATGGCGGCGCACATTTCTTAATAAATGCACGGATGGACTCCCTTGTCTTATTTAGAGAAAATGAGACCAAGACGAGCAGTTTTCACATCTCTAGGAGCCATATGGGAAGATCTGAATCTAAAATCTTGATGTAGTATCCTTTCAATATTGCTCAGTATCGTGGCTTGTGTGGAGTTAATTGAGTAAATAAAAATGATTTTCAGCATCAGTTTTCACTCAGTGGTTGCTAATGTGATTTTGCATTTCAGTTAGGAGTCATCTAATGTGATCGAGAAAATAAACATTTTTACTAATATTCTCTTAAAATATTTGATTGCAGCTGGCAAGTTTTTTTTTTCCTTTGTCACAGCTGAAAACTTTTGCATCCAGCGATTTTGTGAATATAAAAATGACATAAAAAATAGTTTAGTTAGTTTGCGAGATTAGTGGATTATTTGAATATCAATACATAATTTGGTGACCTTGCAGGATGTATGATGTATGAACCAAAAAAAACAAACAAACAAACAAAAAAAACACCAAGAAAGCATTTTGGACGTTTGAGGGAAAAAAAAACCTGCATTATCGTGTAAGTCTTTTCCAAATCTAATACTTTTTTTTTCCTCTCAGGGTGAGAAAGTAGAACACATCTGCTCAGAAGGGCACGCACAAACTGTCATGCGGCGGCTAATGGTGATGTGTGTCTGCAATATCGCGTATGGATCCAGAACATAATGCTCTACGTCGGCGATATTGACAAATGTTTCTTGTTTCTTTTACGGCAAGCATTTTCTCATTTACAATTTTCTGTGTTTGTGGCTTGTAGATCACATCATCTATTGATTACACTGATCCAAATCTGTGTGCAAGATTCCCCACAGCCTGACTCATGAATGTGAGTGGTCATTGGCTTCAGACAGCTTCTGCTGTGCTCTGAATCCCCACTTTCACTTGCCAGTGTTTCTTGAAAGTACAATTGTACGAATCCATATAGTATGTTGCTTTGGTTGTAAGCAGGGCGTCAGTGTACCTTTTGGAAATGCAAACGCATATCATCAGCTGTGATCATGATTGATTTTGCAGACACATTACAGTTACTGTGCTTGGAAGTAGGACATAGCAGTTGTTTCCAATAACTTTGTGCATGTCTCTTTTTTCATTCATTTTGGAGCTGTGGATCCATTCTCTGAAAAACATGAAAAAGCATGAAATTTGGAAAGCGACGTTCTAGACACGGGTTTATATTTATTCTGTTGACAAAAAAGGGAACAGGGCTGGTCTTGTTATGTTCATTTTTGTTTATCTTGCGACGATTTGTTAGCTACATGTCTATATTTATAGTTTGCTGCAAATCTATTCTTGGCGCTGCATGCTAGACTGGGAGAGACTGAAATAGTAGTGCTGACAATTCCGTGTGTGAAAAAAAATTTGATTATGGAGACTTTGTGTCTGGTACTTTTTAAGCTGGTGGGTTTTACCACAGATAAGAAACAACCAATCATGTAT
This sequence comes from Dactylopterus volitans, assembly GCA_901007715.1. NCBI lineage: Eukaryota > Metazoa > Chordata > Actinopteri > Syngnathiformes > Dactylopteridae > Dactylopterus > Dactylopterus volitans. Next base: position 10,253 of record CAAKHG010025991.1, on the reverse strand, counting down.
TCTAAGAGTGACTTCTTTGCTGTGTCATCAAAAGCTGTAGAAAATATCACAATCAGTATTGAACTAAATGATAAGACCTAACGATTTTCCAAACTGTCATGCCACAGAGATGTTTACTGATATGAACTGGCAGGTTGACGAGTGCCCCCTTCCCATTTATTCCTTAATATTTGGCTGGGTTACAAGAAAATTTGGGATAAAACTACAGGGTTTTGTTTCCAATGTAACTCCCCATGATTTAATAGATTGTGATTTATCGCGATACTGTCAGAAATACAATATTCTACAACATGTAAATTATTAATCCAAGTTTAGGAATACAGTCACCGTGAAAAAAAAAACACACCATAGAAGTGAAAGAAGGAACACGCAGCAAGAACAGTGGTCGCTGTTTTGGGCTTAGACAACACAATGAACTACTCTCTGACAAAAATATCTAGTATTAATATCATGTGTTATCCATATTTCATTGCATATCTAATCGAGACTAGAGCCAGATGTAAAACTAGAGTGTTTGACATACACTGTGTGCACGGTGTCACAACATCAGCCGCCAGCTGAGGCAAATTCAAGTGATGAGGCTGAGCTCTCCATGCTGCTCGCCGTCCCCGCTCGGCGCTCCAGGTAGGTTTGCTGTCATAGTTACAAATGACACTCGCAGTTTCAGAACGACTACCAGTCCCACCTCAGCGTGCCTCCTACCTGCAAGTTGCTGAGTAATTAAAAAGATTACAAGGGAGGGCTGAAAAAAAACATCTGTCAACAGTGCTGGTTCACCAGCCCGACGCAGTGTGTTGAGTTACTTTTGCAGTTATTTCTGCTTGCAGATGTAATTTTGAAAAGACTATGCTCTTACATTTTAGAAAATATCCCCATAATCTCCACGAAGACCCCTATTTTTTTTTTTTTTTTTTACAAGTTTCGCTTTCTACGGCCCTTTCAAACTAGAAGGTATAAAAACCCCACATATATCTGCTGTCAATCTGTAGGTATTTTTTCCCCCCAAATGGTACATGTCCCATTTTGGAACAGTCTCCACCACATGCTCTCACTCTGAGATCTGCCTCAAACTGATGCTCCTCTTCAGTGAAAGCTCTTCCTGCATCCTGTCTGCTTGCTTTCAAACGGCACCTTTCCTCAGACAGATGTCTGGATGGCACGAAGCAGAGCCACCGTAGGGATCGCCTTTGCCCGGAATGTTTATATGACACTTGGATGTGGCAGCAACTCGCTCGTCTATATTTCACTCTTGATCTCGCGTTGTTGGAGAAGATACTGGAGAGACCAAAGGTGTCAATCTCCCTGTCAGCCATACCTCAGGATCACACGTTCTAAACCTAGATATCTTCCAGACACACTCCATGTGAATAGGCTGTGCATCCTGTATGAGAAAATGTGATAAACCTGAGGAGGCACCGAGGTGGTGTTTCCCAAAGAGGATTTATACAGCAGTGGTCCTGAAAGATAATGTTATGAACTGTCATTCACTGTAACGTTAAAGGCTCATGAGCACCGGCCCTTAGAACAGAGAAGGAATGCTGACAGCACACCAGTTGAAAACTAACAGGCCTTATCGGCCCCGGATGCAGACGACACTCGGTTGAAGAGATTTTACTCCCATAGACGACTAATTAAGAGAGAAGAGATCTAATTAATGAGTGGAAGTGGACAGATGTCCAGGTGTTTTTGTTTTTTTTCCCCTTTTATCAGTCCATTACATTTTTACCAATTCTGTAAGCCCTATGACAAGAACACTTAACTAAAACTGCTAGACCAAAGACTCAAATTCTCAGATGAAATATAAGCATTTAGCTCCATAACTGCAAAATTAATTCTTTGATCTGTGGTCGCCTCTGCTATGTTTAAACAATTCTAGAATTATTTCAAATTGAAACAAATTCTGAGCGCAATACTGACATACCATTGCCTTTTAAGGTCTTATGGTGAAGTGATTAGTAAACAGTTACTTAATTCTCAAATCTAGAATGTTTTCATTGCTGTTTCTGTCAAGCTGATGAAAGTAAGTCCTATATTGACGCTCCTTTAGCTGTATAATTGGCCCTTATCATCTTATCATGAGAGGAATATCTGGCTTTGCTCCACAAAGTTAGCCAGCTAACCATTCACCGTTTACTGTTTGGTTCCTGAGAATATGTACAGATGTTTTTTTTTTTCTTTTTTCTCTGAATACAGCTGCCTGCTTTAGCCAAAAACAGCAGTATAAGAGCTGAGATAATGAAGTAAAATTGTGACTTTAGGCTCTAGATGGCTAAATGATGAGCACAAACATGCTATAAAGCAAATAAAGTTATGGAAATAATATGCTGGATGCTGTGTTTTCACTTTCTTTTTTTTTTTTAAATAGAATGAGAAGTGACTTAACACTGAAGGAAAAAGCCTGCGATATTCATTTCGTTATTGGCCAATATATCACATAAAAACTTTAAAACCAACAATACTTTCTGAATTCTTAAAAAAGCTGGGCATTGGTGGCAGCTTTCGGCAAACACTTAGACAGGAGTAAATGTATTTGTTGGGAACTGAACTTCTTTCAGCCACATTTGGCACACCAGCGCTGAGTATTAATGGCAGCAGGGCAGAGAGCCAGATTTACTCAAACTGAATTATAGCTGTAATGAAGGAACATGCCACTAAGTCCAACAGAGGGGATAACTTATGCCAGCTTTGAAAACAAAGCAGGTGTAAAGCGTACAGGGATAAGTTACGTGCTATACAGCCAGATTTGGATTCAAAGAAAAAACATGTCAACGGGCAATTACTGACATTAAGAATAATATGTCTCACCACCAGATCTGTCCAAGCTTAAAGAGTGTGATCATTGTTTTTCATAACACACAAAAATGAAATATACCTGGAATGCAAAGAACATCATTTGCTGTGAATTCAGAAAAACTTGCTAAACTTGCTGTGCTTTATTTTGAACACCAACACTACCAACTACCAACACTCCAACCCCATTAAACAATAGAAGAAGAAGAAGAAGAAGAAGAAGAACAACAACAACAACAACAACAACAACAACAAAAGTAAAACAAAACAAAACAGAAGGAGAAGAAGAGTGGGGGGCAAGAAGACGCTCCTGCCTCTTTTAAATCAGCTGTATGGGGAAACTTTGGGTTTCGTGTGGAGTACAACAGCAACAAGCAACGTGTTGTTTGACAGTACTGCAAAACATGTTGAACACGCTCATGCATATTACATAACATCACCCAGATGAGCTGACCAGCGGAGCTCAGCTGAAGAAAACAGGAATCCAAAAACGTATCCCTGCTGATTTTAAGAAGCCTCTACTTGTGAAAGCAGTCAGGACCAGGCAGTAAAACACTCCACTTCAGGTATTTATTAAAAGTGATGGTGCCTCGTTAGAATGTTCCATCATTTGCATCGGTGGTTCTGACATTTACAGACCTACACGAGTGGTGACTGACGCATGTAAGATCACGTTAAGTTGAACAAATGGAGACCATACCAAAAACCAAAAGTTTTGTTTTTAAATAAAAATATTAAAATATTCTATAAAGTATTTCAAGTTTTTGAAATAAATAGAGCCGTAAGGAAATGTATCAAGATATTATATTTTGTGATAATGTATAAGCTCTCACATTGTATTGATTTTCAATTGACGGTTTAAGTACAAAGTACAACTTTTGGCAGACAGAGGTTAATTTTGTGTTGTATTAAAATCATACAGACAATCACACAGTTCTCTTAAATTTTCTTTTCATAAGATAGCAATATATTGCAAAATATATTTTTGCCAGATTATTGCCAATACACAGCCATAGGCATAAAGTGGAAAGGGAAAAAAAAGAAGAAGAGAAGAATTTCGAGAAGACAACACCACCTGGCATACGCCATACAGACACACACGAAGAGCTAGCAACAGCAAACAGCAGCACAAATAATGTGAACAACAATAAGGACACCATTAAAGCAATTAAAATGAGAGGAGGAGAAAAAAAGACATATGGCAGGAATGATAGACAAGTTAATGTATTCGTTCTGCTGAGAACAACTGCATATGCGCCTTTTCAGATTGTGCTAATGTACCCCTGGAGAGGAAAAGCAAAAGACACAGAGACCTCGGTAATAACACAATGCAGGTTGTGGTTCTAGCAAAACCCGGTATTCTCATCAGCTTGACTTCTTCTGCCTTACCTCAGAATTAATTACTGCCTGACACTCTCTCTTTGCCACTTTCTGTCTCTATAGAGAGGACGGAGCTTCGGGCTGTTAGGGCGTAATAAAACCCCAACTTGAGAATGGAGAGAGAAAGAGAGTGAGGGAGAGTAAGAAAGAGATATGGAAAGAGAGAGAGGGAGTGAGGGAGGAAAGGAGAATAAAAGCTTCCTTCTTACTGTGTCAAACTCTATTCTCCCTGTGTCCCTCTTCACCATTCTTACTCAACACTGATATTGACTTTTACTCTGACAAGTTTCTGTGACCAGATCAGCCGCCCTTGGGTGGTAAAGTCCACATCCTGCTTGT